>JAWNPQ010000136.1:16170000-16222833 GCA_035047465.1 Drosophila sordidula
CTGTTCGCGTTGGGCTTTTCAGTAAGATCATACTCTTAGTTTTTTCCTTAGTGGGGTCCAAGCGCAGCAGCTGTTCACCGCGTGCAGCCTGCGATTACATGTGTGTGTGTGTGCGTGTGTGTGTGTGTATGTGTGTGTTTATGTGTGATTCTATATGTTTGTATGAATGCAAGGGGACTGAAAAAGAGTACAAAGGCTAGAGACTCAAACTAAACGACTATAGATTCTGTAATATCAAACGCAATACAAGTTTATCATTTCCTGTCGATATTTTAGACCGTTTCGCTAATATCGATAAAAATCAAACTAAACCTCTGTTTATACCCTGAACTTATTGAAAATGGGTAAATCAGGGTATTATGATTTTGTGCAAATGTATGTAACAGGCAGAAGGAGGCATCTCCGACCCCATAAAGTATATATTTCCGTGATCAGCATCACTACTCGAGTTGATCTAGCCCTGTCCGTCTGTCTATCTGTCTGAATGAATTGCGTTGATTTCGGAGACTACAGAAGCTAGAAAGCTGAACTTGGACTTTTTAAGTTCGTGTATACCATACGCAGATCAAGTTTATTTCAAATCATCGATAACTCATCTCTTTTCTTATTATCGATAAATATCGATAAATATTTTTTACTCTGTTTTTTGAAGACATCTTAAAAACCATAGGAGCTAGAGCAGTCAAACTTAGTTCAAACTGCTCGCGTGAAGCATTCGCAAGTAATAAATATTTCGGATTTTGGATACCTCCTCCCATTCGCCCCATATATGCAAAAATGTGAAAAAATGTGCAATTCAAATACTACGGACTTAGGTTTTGGTTTGTACATAGATTTCAATGGTCTTGTTAAGCCCTGAAAATTGCATTTAGATTATATTCTTAGTTTAGAAGTTATACATGTGTGTGGTTATATGTGTGATTCTGTGAATGTGTGTATGAATGCAGGGGGACTGAAATGTATGAAAACACAGGGTTCAGGGTATTTCCCAGGCGGGCGCTCCCGACAGGAGCATTCTCACTTGTTTTTTATTCATACATACATGAATGCATGCATACGAACATATTTATTTTTACCTAAATGCATACAACGTCCAATTAAAACTTTTAATCGCAGAAATGTAAGCAAATATACGATATCAGTTGAGAAGTGCTATATTAACAACAAAAAATTACGAGCTCTGTAGAAGAATCCACATTGAACTCAGGTTTCGTCAGCAGCGGGCTGTGATAAATAAAAAAAAACAAGTTCGTTGTCGACGAAACCTGCATACTATGTGGAAAGACAACCAATTTTATTTCAGATGAATAGAGAGCTTTCAAAATAGTTCATAACATAACTCTGTAAAATACCTAGAAATATAATGTT
The DNA here is from genome assembly GCA_035047465.1 of Drosophila sordidula. Taxonomy (NCBI): domain Eukaryota; kingdom Metazoa; phylum Arthropoda; class Insecta; order Diptera; family Drosophilidae; genus Drosophila; species Drosophila sordidula. Next base: position 16,171,369 of record JAWNPQ010000136.1, read on the forward strand.
ATATGTAATTTCTCTCTCACTATACATTACTAAGTGCGGATGCTCTAATCGGGAACCCCTACTAGAGGAACCCTGTCTTTTCATACATTTCAATCCCCTTCCATTCATACATACATAAAATCACACATATGCACATACATGTAAACGTACGATCCCGACTTAATTTATACCTTATATGATTTTATGCCAAAGCAGCAACCAAGTTAAAGGAACTAGTAAACATAGTTCTAATGCACATCACGATTATATCCAGAGTGAAACATGAATATGAACATAGAAGCACTACCTGGCTACTAATGACGTTGCTGCCACCAACGTTAAGAACACCTAGTGCTCGCAGCCGTGTTAACGACTGATAGCTCCAAATAGCTCCAGTTTAGTGCAGTGCAGACAATCTCTATGTTCCTAGGCACCTGTGAACAACTGCTGCGCTTGACCGTCACTATGAACTTTAAATTCGTGAACAACTTTGAAACTAAGAGCATGGTGTTAATGATCAGGGCTTAAAAGAACATTCAAATTTATGTCCAACCCAAAACCCAAGTCCATAGTATTTAAAACCTTTATGCCTTACGGGAACATATTAAATCAAATTTGGTTGCTTTAGCTTTTAAAATTTCTGAGATATGCTAAAAAAAACTGGATATTTATCGGTAATAAGAAAACGAGACGAGTTATCGATGATTTGAAATAAAGTGGATCTACGTATGGTATACACGAACTTAAAAGTCCAAGTTCAGCTTTTGTAGTCTCCGAAATCGACGCGTTCATACAGACGGACGGATTGATTTCGGAAACCACAAAAGCTAGAGACACACTTTTCGACTATAGATTCTACAAAAATAATTTTTAAAAAATTAAATTCAAAATCGATTTTAGGTCTTGAGTTTTTATAGATTTCATAGCATATCTCGTAGACTTTAAGAACCGAAACCACAAAATTGGAATCAATATGTTCTCTTGAAGTATATAAATACGCAGGTTAAGAATTCGGATTTTGGATACCTCCCCCTAATCACCCCATATATGAAAAAAATGCAATATAAATACTACAGACTTGCGCATCGAACGTACATAAATTTACATACTCTTTACACGTACAAAAAATAGCATTCAAATTATGCTCTTAGTTTAGAAATTATATAATAATTTATTTTCCGTTGTGGAGACTAAATGCAGCAGCTGAGATAAACGCAGAGCTTGCGAAAAGACTTTGTGTGTATCCCCTAGTCGGGCGCTCCCGACTAGAGCCCCTCACTTGCTTCTTTAAAAAGAATCATAGAATAGTCACTCCATGCCAGACAAACTTCCCTGGCCAAGCGCAAATAGTATTTTGTGTGCAATTAACAGTTTCGGTGTTAAGAGCCAGCAGAGAATTTACAGTCACAAGTACTTTCCGGCATCCACATTTATTACGCACACTCAAAGTCACATAACATGCGAGCACACAAAATGTTTATTACGGAAGTTCATATCCGGTTACAGAAATTGGAAAGTGCTCAAACCGTAATAACATCGTTGAATCCTTGGTGTCGTTGATATACCCTGGACCCATTGAAAATGGGTAAATCTGGGTATAATGGTTTTGTGCAATATATGTAACAGACAGGAGGAGGCAAATCTTACCCTCTAAAGTATATATATACAAAAGTTAGGAAGCTAAACTTTGACTTTTAAAGTTCGTGTATAATATACGCAAACCAAGTTTACATAAAATTATGGGTAACTCGACTCGTTTTCTTATTAACGATAACTATCAGTTTTCTGACCCGGCTTTTTTTAGCATATCTCTGAAACAATATGAACTGGAGCCAACAAATTTGGTTCAATATGTTCGCGTAAAGCATACGCAGGTTAGGAATATTTCAGATTTTAGAATAAAATATAAAAAATACTACGGACATTCGATTTAGTTTCTACATAGATTTCAATGTTAAGCCCTAAAAATTTCATTAAGATCATGCTCTTAGTTTCAAAGTTATTCACGAATTTAGGGCTCCGGGTATCCCCTAGTCGGGTGCTCCCGACTAGAACTGTCTCACTTACTTATTATTTATTCAAATGCTCATATATTTTACGGATGGTATATAAAGGTGATTTAATGTTTAGATTCCTTCCCATTTAATAAGTTGAACACTTGAAACCTAAACATTTCTATTTGAGCAGTCATTTGTCACTGACAAAAGTCATGCACAACGCAAACCCAATTTAATACCCAAGCATTAACTAAAAACAAATTACACATACTTTTTTTAAACGCGCTAGAAAACATTCAAGTGACGACTCATAGTTGTGAACATTATCAAACCGGATCGATAAGAACAAATTTCAATGGACGTTCGTTTGTTAGTTTACTTACATCAGCAGTAGCGCCTGCACTTTTATTCGTATTACTTAGAATACAAATTCGTTAACATAAAATTTGTGACCTAATTTAATGTTGGATCCCAACAGCGAAATTAAATACGAACGAATGCCATCGGTTACATTTAGGTAAGAATGTAAATCATTACTTTTATACATCACTAATGTGCTACTAAACAGTGTAGCTCTATTGCAATGAGCGTTTATAAAATTCATTTAAAATATTAAAGATTTGTATTTTGTATTGTAAATTTACGTGAATGTACATTTCGGTGGTATTTCCAATCAAACACTCTTCCCCAAAACATTACTATTAACTTTGTGCTTATGTTACAATTTTAATTCATTCTCAACACCGCGAGGTAATATGAGGAGTGGCTGATTTAACGTAAAATTCTAATTATGTTTATATACATATAATAAATTTTAATATCTGAAGACAATGGCAGATTTGAGCAGCTGTTAACAATCACATGAGTTTTATCAAACTAGAAAGTATCTGTTATTATTTTCTAATATTTTCTATTTTTTTTATTTTTTTTTTTTTGTCTAATATTCAAAATTGTGTTAAGTTGTGTATTAAAAGTATTCAAGCAACGACAGAAAGAGAAAGCCAATGAAATCGCTAATCAGCTACTCAAATTGAGTCTAACAAACAGCACTGGCAGCTTCAGTAACTGACAAAAATATAAAAAGCTTTTAGTATCTGAGACAACAGACTGCTGTATAGTTATTGATGTTAACCAAAATCGTGGTGCTCCCAAATTATTTTACGTGAAGCTTTTTCTCTTGTCTATTTATGTAGCCAATCGTTTATAGAACATGTTCAATATTGAGACTACAGTTTGACCTAAACCAAGCTGAATTTTAATATGTCGCTAAATAATTTAAATACAACCCGCTTTTACGAAGAACCATTTTCATTGTGGAAGACAAAGCAACGTGTACATTACCAAGATGATGTGGCGCGTGCCAAAAAGTGTGTGTTTTTTATTTAAAATGACTACTTACCAATAAAATTTAATAAAAAAATTTTTAGAAATTCAGATAGAAATGACCGAATTGACTGATGTTGTATGTGTTTGTGTATGTGTGAATTCGTGATTGTTTTTTAGTTATTTGTATATTATATCAAATAAGTAAGGGGCTCCAGTCGGGAGCGCCCGACTTGAGGATACCCTGAACCCTGTCTTTATACACATTTAAAACAATTCTTGCATTCATACACACATACACAAAATCACACACACACAAATTCACGCCGCAAGCTGTGCGTTTTTCTCAGCCACTGCGCTTGGCTCCCAGTATGAAAAATAATATAATAATAATTTCTAAACTAAGAGTATGATCTCAATGAAATTGGTTGGGCTCAACAAGAGCATTGAAATCTATGTAGAAACCAAAGCTCAAGTCCCAGCATTTGAATTATTTTTTTTATATTTTTGCATATATGGGGCGTCTAGAACAACCTCAATACCTTAATGTGTCGATTTGTAATAAATTTACGATAAATATTTATATAGACTTTGACAAGTAGCCTTGTAGGCTAGTGATAAGATAGGTTAATAGTAATACTTATATTTATTTACTTTGTTATCTCATTTTCTATCTTTTTTTATAACACTTTTTAACGTTTTCAACATCAGAATACTACATATAGACATAAGACATACATACAGATGTATAAATACTTGAGTTTTGTTCATTGAACTGTAAGCAGAAGATTCTATTTAAAATTTCACTTAGCTGATCTTTGTTAATCACATACAGAGTTGATTAGTTTAAAATTAACACGACACGATTCACCGTATGAGTATAATGTTAGTAGTATGTATACTGCAAAAATTTAGTAAAAATTCATTTTGCGTATAGGTTCAGTTATTAGCAAAATATCGACCTTATTGCTGCAATGGACTGAAGCAATAACATTACCTACCAGGACTTAAACCTTGCACGCAACAGTGAAACAATATTAATGTTAAAAAAAGAAAAAAGAAACTCTGTGACTAACATACTTGTAGCTACTAAACATTAAGATCACTGTCTGAAATCCGAAATTAAAGTAGAGACATAAAGAATGCCAACTGCATACGTCTAATTTGATTCATATATTAATATACTATATTCAAAACATGAGCAAATAATAAAGAATATCTGTGATAACAAAAATTACCCGTTTCACGAGAATCAAAAATTCATTCAAAGCAGGCATAAAAGTCATAAATATTCTAATAGTATGCATATTACAAATTATACAGTGAAGCAAGTGCGGAGGCTCCAGTTGGGAGTGACCGACTGAGAATACCCTGAACCCTCTTTTCATACAATACCATGAATCCTTGAATTCATACACATATACACTGAATCACACATACACACACACACGCCGCACGCTGTCCACACTAAGCATATGTTGCTCTTGGCCCCCACTATGGAAACTAAATGTGTGTATAACTGCTAAACTAAGAGTATGATCTTAATGAAAATTTCAGGGCTTAACAAGAACATTGAAATCTATGTACAAACCAAAGCCCAAGTCTGTAGTATTTGAATTGAATTTTTTTTTTTTCACATTTTTGCATAGGTATCCAAAATCCGAAATATTCCTTATCTACGTATAATTCACGCGAACAACCACTCTTGCCCTAGTTTTTATGGTTTTTTTAGATATATTTACACAAATCATTATACCCATTTTCAATGGGTTCATGGTATAAATATTGATTTGAAGAACAATTACATGTGTCCAACCTTTTTTTGATTGATACAGACTTATTAATTTGTGTGTTATCAGACTGTGATAACTCAATAGAGTTCACCACCATGTGGTGGTCTTAGATAGGCTAATTACGGCTGTTTGAGACCTACCGAAAACTATAGCTTCGGTATGTCGGTATATGCATTGCAAAGCCCACCAAGTAAATATACCGACAATATCAATCAAAAACCCATCAGAAACTCAGAGCATTCGTCCAATTGACCAGCCTTGGCAATATCCGTCTTTTGAATTAAGCAACAAAATGTCGTGTCGAAAGTTGACCACAACCAAAAAATTTCATTTGCCAATGTCAGTTGATTTTGAATATTTAAAGTGAACAGAAGTGGTGGATACTTGCTTGTGTATAAGTGAGAATATTGTGCATGCGTTTTTGAATATGTATATAAAGCATAGTATATTAGAAGGCCGCAGTTCACCATATTTGTCAATTGTTGTTTTGTAGCAGTCAAGTATTTACCGATAGCTGCGAATATATAACAATAAGGCAACCGAAAAAATCGATATCCTTCTCTCGTCTAACTCCTGCAACGACGCCACCGCCGGGAACAGTAACAATTGCCGGCAACGGTAACACAGCCATTACTGCGACTTCGAACTCCGTGAAACGGTACACTCGTACCGCATGTGATCATTGTGGCCACCATAATATACCGATTATGTCACACCCCATATCGCCACTAGCGAAATCGCAAACTACTTTGGAGCTGGTGGAACACAGCAGTCAGCGACAGGCACTTTTACCACTCCCAAGTACTGGTATACATCGTGTCGAATCAGCTTGCACACTTCAGGTATCCCGCCGTCCATCTATACTGCTGCAGGAGATCCTCACCCATCGACCGCCCGGCCTTGGACGCAAAGATCCCAATAATTTTCTTCATCCTCGCAGCTATAAAAATTCAGGGTACAGCTGGTCCTTATATTACTTACATATCGTATGCTTTATAATATATATGTTATCAATAATTCTTGAAAGCCTACTGTGTTTTTTACCTATATGTTTCTTTAACTTTCCAACATAAGAAATCCACATGGAACGGTTACTGGCAGTACGGCGACCATCAATTTTCAAAGCGGCTCTGGCAGTGCTCGTAACGGTTCCAGTGCCAACTATGACAGCGGTGCAAAAAGCTTTCAAGCGAGACAGCAAAAAGAAAAGAACCGAAGAACGGGCAAGTAAGAACGTAATTATGTTAGCATAACACTTAGCAAGATTCATTCCATTTTTTACAGCGATGCTATCAGCTCGGCATTGTCTGCAACTTATTGTAAGTTACTAGTGCTGTTAGGAGTATGCCTCCCTATTACGGAAGTCATTTCGGATCAAATACCTACCTATGTTTATCAGGGCTTTTATATATATTTATATGCTGGCAGCATATTTTTTGTCATATTTCTTTACATAAGCGCTTTCCGTAATCGCTCACTCTTCAATGCGCTCAAGGACTTTCGTAAGTTTAATACATACATTCTCTATTGTAATTGCTTATGCAAATATATATATATATACATATATGCATATGGATTAATTGGTTTCACTTTTATTTAAAATCCGTAACTGTGAAGTACTGAGTAACAAGCAGGATATATTTATTTAATGGAATTGACATTTTTATTGAATAAGCAAAACAACTTCTTTCAACATAACTAAAGAATCTTTTATTAGCGTTTTTTGATTGTGCTGAAAGTATGTAAATTTCTTCTTTTAGAGATTTTAATGATTTTAACCTATAGAATCTGTGAATATATGTCTGAAGTCTTAGTTTCCGATATTGCTGCATTAACACAGACGAAAAGACGGACCGAAAGGCAGACGGCCAAACAGGCAGACAGACGGACTCAATCGACTAAATCGACTCAACCCGTCGTCCTGATTAAGAATATTTACACTTATAGGGTCGGAGATTCTTTCTTCTGCCTGTTACATGCATTTCCACGAAACCATTATGCTCTTTTTACCGATTGTCAATGGGTTTGGAGTATTAAAAGTGAACCAGAACGAACACAAATAGATTTACATATTTGACTAAAACTCTTGGTATTGACTTCCTATTGTTTTAGATGAGAAAAATAGCAATATTCACCTTAAACACAAAGTGACCCACTTCGGAAGCTTCTATCTACGAGTAGGCGCTATTGCCTTCGCTATCGGTACAATGGTATATTCAGGACTGGAGTTTGGTCAATTCTTTGAACTAAACGGACATGCTGGATGCCACGATGTCTTTGTAGCCATAACTCCCATATGCCGCATGGTCCTTTGCATTGCTCAGGTGCAATTTATATTTCTTAATACCACGTATATGGACATGGCGCGTCACAAAGTTACCTCGCGGTTTGGACTTATGCACATGGTGGCCACAAACTTATGTGAATGGTTGTACGTACTAGTCGAGGAAACAAAGCACGAAATATTTCATATAAGCCACCATGACATTGATCCGGGCCAAGATCCCATATTGCACAGCGGAATACATGGTGGTCCTGACTGGTCGGCTGTAAATGAATCCCTGCAACTTCACGGACCCCTTTACACAGGATACAAAATACAAAACCACTCTGTTGAAAGCATGGTTCACAAAAAATTTGTGAATATGACCACATCGGCAAGTAATATCACAATATTACCAACGCCTACGCAGCCCTCGTTTACTGGATGCTCCCGTACAACAATCATGGGAGCACTAGTCCAACAGTTGTCACCATTTCTTTTTCCGTGTACGATCGAATACTCATTGATATGTGCAGTTATTTTATTTGAAATGTGGAAAACCGTTAAATCAATACCGGACATTGACAAAACACGCAAGAACTCAGTAAAGCCAATAGCACAGAAGCCGGCCCACCACTTTTCTGTCGATTGCTCCCAGTCTCACAAGGGTTTATTTTTCGGCATACTTATTATTGTTATGACAATAATTTCAATGATTATGTACTTTGTGCTGTATACACAGCCCGGCTACGAACTCATCGCAACTCAAGAAGTTACTCTTTGGGAGACTTTTATGTACTTCATGTGCGCCTCAGCAGTCATAACCGGTAAGAAGATTAGAACAGTAAACTCTTTATTTTTCACTATTTCTTTTATGACAGGCATGATCCTAATGCGTGATCTTAGGTATATCAAAGATACGAGCGACGAACACCATTCAATGGATTTGGATAATCTCTTACTGGTTGTAGCTCAGACAGGTGTCTACTTATATGGGATGTTTAGCATCCTTGGTAGCTATTTTGCCAAATGGGATACGGTACCAGACCGAGTTGAAGGCATTATTGCCGAGGTTTTTGGTGTGGTGCAGACGTCACTGCAGACAATGTTTATACTGCATGCTAGCCATCGTCGCTGCAAGGGATCCAAGCAGGTGCGCCGCAAGCCCGGTAGAGAGATTATTACATTTCTTTTGGTCGCAAACATTGCGATATGGTTTGTCAACACTCTTATCAAAGGACGTGCTGTGTTTCGTGAGTCGCACCTCGAGTTTTTTGGCGTTTGGGGCTGGACGATTATTACACATATTTCAATGCCACTGGCGATTTTCTATCGCTTTCATTCCACGATTTGTCTATTCGAAGTATGGAAAATTACATACAAGGCCAAGGCACATTAATTATATTGTATGTATATTTTTTATCTAGTATATCCCATGTTTTCTTTATTAAATTATTTGCATCCCGTTTTTTACGTGTTTTATTTAATAAAATTTAAACCGCTTTACACGAGATAACAATATAGTGGCGAAGGCATATTTAAAATTAACTTGATCTGTGTATGGTATATGGTACTTAGGAAGACATGGTTCAGGATATAAAAAGTAAGAACTTGCAGTCGGACGCTACCGACTGCGCAATACTCATTCACAGTGTAATAAGAACATAAGCACTGATTGAATAAATATAACGAATAATAAAAAATAATTATTGTTGGTGCATTTTATGCTACACCGCCACCACTACCAGGTGAATAAGTTGTGAGAAAACTCAATTCAAGTAATGTAACATATGTATGTATACACTGTCGCAAACAGCGACATATATATACTTGATGGTGTCGGAGATGACTCCTTCTGCCTGTCACAAACCTTTGCACAAAACCATTACAGCCTTACGAATTTTACGAATTTTCAATGAGATCAGGGTAAGTAAGTAAGAATGTTGAACACTAGCTCAAAAACTTTGGGAGATAAACGCTTACGCTATTCGTGGGGTGGGGTGGCTGGGGGCATTCTAGTGGGCGTGGGACATGAGGCCTTAATCTTTTGAGGAGGTCACCAGGAATCTACATGCCAAGTTTGGTGTCTCTAGCTTTTAAGTTGTGTAAATTACATATACACATGTTACCGTTTTAAGCTTACAGGTACAGCGGCTTTAGCGATTACAGAGGCGGGAGCGGGCATGCCTAAAAAATGATTTCTGTGATGTTTGGGGGTGCTTTTCAGTACTATATATTCCAAATAGAGCCTATAGCTCAAAAACTGTAGAAGATATAGCCATTTGCGATTGGGGGCGTTATAGTGTGCGTGGCCGGGAAATCAAGGACGCTATTTATTAGGGAGGTCACTAGCAATCTACATACGAAATTCGGTGACTAACTTTAATATTGTGGGAAATATTCACCTTTTATCGACTTGCGATTTGAGTTTTATCGACATGTTATCGATTTACCAGCCTCCCAGTGGGCGTAGCACAAAAATCTTAACACTTTTTTTGAAGCAGATAACTACAAATATATATCCAAAATTTCAAGTCTCTAACTTCAATTCCACCGACAAAAATTGCCTTCATCCAGACAGACGGTCAGACGATCAGCATGGCGGACAGCTTGATGGACATTGCACAACACCATTATACTCTTTTCACTTCGTGAACGAGTATACACATTATGACTCCCTGGTTTGAAACGGTTCGGTTGAAACCTAGTTTGCCGCCTCGATAATAAACACAAAGTTTGAAACGTTTTTTGCATAGTTCAAAGGAGCATGTTCTCATTATTTATTTCACTTTTATGCGATAAATAAGTATATTTTTAGCAATAAACATTTATTTTCCTTAGTTTGGAATATTCTTAGAATTTTCATGGAATTCTTCAATGTATTCACTTAGCAATCGTCTGAATTATTCAGAGACCGTAAACAAAACGATATTTTTGTTTTTTTTTTCTCTCTATACTACATAAAGCATTTAATTTCGGAAAGTGTACATTTTTTAAGGTTATGATTTTATAAGTATACTTTAAATTTTGTTTTCTAACTGTACAAAAATTTCTAATTCACCAAACAAAATAAAGATGTTACATGACAGCATCATTATTTGGCTTATAAGTAATATTTCTCTACTACAAGAATAACTGTTATGCCTTTATAAAGTTGTTTCAGTTGATATTTCACTATTTACGAAAACACAATTTTCCTCCCAAAAATTTAGCAAACAAATTTTATAGTTTAAAGGTTATTTATGTTGAGATATTTCTTAACCATGTTTTTGATAGAACATCTGTTAAAATAAAACATATGAGATATAAATACAAAGATTATCGTCAATTTAAACCCAGCCTTAAAAACATATGTAATTTGTTTTTATGTTATTGAATTTTGGTTGTATGAATGTAAAATTAAGCTATAGCATTAGTCCAAAATATATTTCAAATAAATCAGTAATTTTTCATTCTCACACTTTGTATTAAGTATATAAATATGTTTTTTGATTACAGTAAGAAAAAATATAAATATGTCTTTTATTACAGTAAAAAAAATTACCAATCCATATTGAAAGAATCTATTGATAACATATTTTGCCAAATTCCGATTAACTCTTGTAAAAACATTTATTTAATTTTTTAAGAACAAGCCACATCAACAAGTAGTGTTAAGATACTTGATTAGTACCTTTATTTTAATATGGTCTGATATTTTGCTGGATGGCAATATACATTTCATCAAACACCAACTAAGAAATATTAAAGAAAAAAATTATAAGTATATCATGTTTATAAATAAACATTTTGAAAAAAGCTTATATATAGCTGCATTAAAATTCAACACAGTTAAAACTGTTATCTTCTTTTAAAGTCTTTAACATAACACAAAAAAAAAATAAGTAAAAAAAAAACACCTATATAATAGGTATATTATGCATATAAGTAGTATAAATTGGCATAAGCCATAATTTTTAACAATAAACTGCTTATAATATATCTGCCTATAAACATATTTATTTTCTTACAAATTTCTTTAAATAAAATACTAAGTACAATTTTTTTAACTTTTAATAGATTACATTTTCATTTTACATGCAACTACTAATTATATATTGCGTTGTGTACATAAATATATTTATTTATATATATACGATTTTATAACTGTAATTTTATATAGCTTACAGATGATTCTATTACGTTTTTCAGAATATTTGTATATTCATATATATATTATTTATTATTTATTTATAAATATAATTTAATTAATTCTTATATAAAATAAACATTTTAATGCACTAATTGGGCTGTTACGTTATTATTAACAGCACTATAGCAATTACTTTCTTATATAGCATTAACGTTTATAATCCAATAATTTAAAATGTTCAGAGGGGCGAGAAGGGTGAAGGGACAAAAAGCTTTATAAAATGCGATTGAAAAATGATTTTATAGCAGAGTTATGAGTAACGGCTACATACGGCAAAAGCCACAGTTAAAACTATTATGACAGGCAAGTAGACGGAAAAGAGCCAATACATTTGAATATACATTCCGACCTAAGAACATATATACTTACTTTTGTGTAGGGTTCAAATGCAGCATAGAGAATTATACTGACTACATAATTCATATTATTTTACGTTGTACATTGCCTGTTTACAAAGCGAAATCATAGCCCGAGTGTTCATCTTGTAGGTCAGTTCATGAGATTTAATAATTACGTTTGATTGGTAACATGAAATTTGATTTTTGACATTGGAGATTAAAATTCATAACAATAATAGGCTCAAACATAGCTTGATAACGAAGTGTGAACTATGGAAACTTAAATAATTTGCATTTGCAAAATGATAGAAAATATGCAAAATAATTCTCATTCCAATTATGTCAAACTCAATAAAAAGAACATAAGTAAGTTTGCTTTTCAATCAATTTTATGAAAAGAAGCACCCATACTTTATTTTTAGGATTATACGACATTCCAGCACTTAATAAATATGGTGTAAAAGCTAAGTATAAATCCAAGAAAGATATTATATACTGAAAACTGTTTAGGGTATATATAATATACATACATATATCTTTTATTTCATTACACCTTCCTCAATCAATTTTGAAAATTAATACTATAACCCAAATTAAGTAAAGGTAATGCCTAGTAGTGCCAAGCAATGCTATATATTACCAATCATTATGTGTAGCAAAATCTTAATTTTAAAATCAATTAAACCAATATTGTACAACTTTACATAATTTGGTTAGTTGTTAGACATTCTACTTTCTAGTTAATTGTTCTTTTTTTATATCTTTAACTTAGAATATTTTAGAATGGATAAAATGCAGCTATGCTGGAAGTACTAGTAAAATTTAGTATCACAGTATTTTATATAAGGTCAAATTTTATTTTATATGTATGTTTATTATTTTGCAATAGTAATTGGCCCTATTCATATTTAAGCATTTTTTTGTTGTTGGATATGAATATGCATACATATGTTATCATATAAAGGCAATTTAAATAAAAAATAATTATAAAAATGATAAAAAGCAATTTGTTTCTTGAATACATCCTTGAACTGTGCGAGTTTTTAAATAATAAGAGGTTTTTCAAAAGATTCGCATATTTGCTTATGACTTACACCACACACACACTTTTGTTTTTATTATTATTATAAAAACAAAAAATTAACCGAAATACTTTTAAAGCCACTAATCTCCGCTCAATTTTTAGATCTTAATCAATTTAATCATATAACTTGGATACCTTAAACTACGTACACTTTAAATGATTCCAATAAATCTATGACATTAGGTAATCAAACGAAACATGAGAAAAAATTTAAGATAAAGAAAGAAAAACAGTATGTATATTGTTAGTTTTAGCATTCTTAAAAAGTAACAAGCAAGAACACGTGTCTCTAATGAACGAAAAATTAAATGCACTTGCAGATATATGAAACATATGCCAAACGGAGTTTTTTTTTATAGAAAACAAAAAATTCCGACTTTTTGTTCAATATAAACTTTAGTTTATAGTAGTTGAATAATTATAAGATTTTGCTTTGAAGTTCAGTGCTCTAAAGGCGCCAACATTTTGAACGGATCACTGCCTAGTTTAATCAAGAGAATTTAAGCTGAGAAAATAGTATGCATAGAAACAAACCGGCTCATCAATTAATATTAAAGAAGGCATCTCCGTCGCAATGTGGATACAGAAAGTTTTAAAGTTGTACCTTGTCCGTATTAAATATGGTTAAAAAAATAAGCTAATACGGTTTAGCATAAATGTAAATAAAAAAGCAGATGAAGATGTTTTTGAACCTGTAAAGTATATATATATATTCTTGACCAGAACAACGAACTCTGTTGATATAACCTATTTTGTGTATTTTTCTGTTAGAATGCGACTGACGCCGAAACTTTACGAGTTGAAGACTTTAAAGTTGGACTATTTATTCTCTAACACAAAACAAAGGCAATGTTCATATTAAATTTCTTACTATATTCCTAATATTAGTATACAATGATTTAATGCTGGTGTTTCAAGCATAACTCAAAGAATTTAAAGTTACAGCCACTATCTGTGGTATGTATACATGATCAAGAGTATGTTACTTTTACTACTCTTACTCTAAATCAGCATTAGCAACCTAAAATCAATTTGGAGTCAAGAGTATGCTTATTTTACTACTCTTACTCTCAATTAAAATTAGCAACCAAAACAAGTGAGAAGGCTCCTGTCGGGAGCGCCCGACGAAGGGATACCCTTAACCATGTCTTTACACACATTTCCATCCTTTTGGATTTTTCCCTTCATACACAACATCACACGTACACACACACTTTACTCAGCAACTACGCTTGGCCCCCACTATGGAAACGAAATCCTTTAATAATTTTTAAACTCAGAGTATGATCCTTATGAGATTTTCAAGACTTAAAATAGGCATCCAAATGTATGTACAAATCAAACCACAGGCTGTAGTCGTTGGAGCAAGGTATCCAACATGCGAAATATTTGTAATCTGCATATCCTTTAGGAGAACATATTAAACCAAATTTGGTCGCTTTAGCTTTCATAGTTTATGAGAAAAGTGATAAATATCGATAATAAAAAAACGGGGCCGGTTAACGATAATTCGAAGTAAATGTCTTTTACGTATGATATGCACGAAATTAAAAAAAAAACAAACTTCAACTCTCTAGCTTTTATTGCAGCGCTTGCAAACTTGGTATCTCTCTTCATAATCTACGAAATAAGTTTTAAATTTTCATCGATTATAGGAAAATGGCGTGTGTTATCGATCATTTGAAATAAACTTAATCTGCGCGTGTCATGGACGAGTTTATATTCGACAAGTTCAAGTCTCTAGCTTTTATAGTTTCCGAGATCGACGCGATCATACAGACGGACGGACAGACGGGCGGACAGACGGACGAACATGGTTAAATCGACTCGGCTAGTGATGCTGATCAAGAATATATACACTTTATGGGGTCGGAGATGCATCCTTCTGTCTGTAACATACGTTTACACAAGACCATCATACATCATACGCTTTTTACCCATTTGCAACAGGTGCAGGGTATAAAATGTTGGCATGTGCGTCTTTTAGACCGCCTGTGTCTGTATATGATAATTTATTATATTAGTCACATTTCTGAGTATGTCAGTTTAAGTTTATATTAAAATCGATATAAATCGAAACGGTATAGCCTTTGTCATCTTTATACGTTCCTGTGTGTGGTATGTACATATGTTCGTATGAATTCACAAATGCATGCTTCAACTATTCAGAAGTAAGTATTGTTTTTACAAAAAATTTCATTATCAGACTACTACATTTTAAGAATTTGGTGAAAAAGATTATTTGAAATAAGAATTTTATAAAAAAAAACGTGTGGTAGAGATGAATGTATTATAACTTACATTGCCAAATATCTCCATCAGACATATTTGGCAATAGCAAGTTAAGTTAAATGTATAATATATACATTATAATTTATTGTATTACATTTTTTTTGTGCAAACAGTATTCCTTTGGAAAGTGAACATTTTGTTAATTTTCTCTTTAAAATGCTATTTCATCTAACGAACTGTTAAAGTAAATGTGCGCAAGTGCCTGGAACAAAGTTTAAAAAGTATTCTTTGTTCACACGCATCCTAAATTAAATCAAATTAAATCAAATTTTTAGGAGGCACATATACTTTTATTTCCATTTAAAATATAGGAAACCAGGTACTCCCAACTTTGTATCTGATTTTGGTTTCATATGTGATAGGTGGGAGTAGAAAATTTTAAATAAAATTAGAATTCAATAATGTTAAAATCAAAACTTTACTTCTGGACACAGTTTATTGAAAATAATACAAAAAAATGCATTAATGTATTTCATTAGGTAACAAATATCTAAGAAAAAAATGTTTAATTTGTTTTAACTTAATTCATTTCAAGTCTTTAACGTTTGACTGAGGCCCGTGTAATTAAAATTCGACTGAAAATGATCTTGACAATTATATGTACAATTTTTAAGGAGCCTCAAAAATCGGTCCTATTTATCAAACTGACCTAAAACATATATTCTACATAAATTATTTATTTCCTAACGAAAAATGTTCACAACTGGAAGATTTGAATTTTATGCCTTTTATAATTTCGTTACAATTACATTAACGGGATTCAATGAACCGAGATTTCATGTCATTTTCCCAAAAGTTATATAACAGGGTGGCACTGAATCGGAAGATTGTTAGAGATTGTTACAGGATGAACCGCTAACACTTACGGCAGTTTTAGTTTATTGACTCTAATAAAGGTATTTCCTTTCTAGAGATACATAATTATTAATTTTTGTGTCCATAAAACGTAAGTTCTTAATTAGCACCTAGCATAAGAAAAAAAAAATTAATTATTTTAATCAATGTTTGTGTTGACAATATACAAGTACAAAAAAAAACTCGCAAGTCTAATGACCCCTGTGTATTTAAGACTGTTGTTATTTTATGTGTCAAATTTCGTTAACAGAAATGAGATAACTTTTAAATAAATACATAAACTTAAATAGTGTATATAATCTTTGGAACAATTTTTTTGTAACGGAGCTACCCATGTGTGCAAGAAGTAAAAACAACACACAAATCAAGGTTTTCACGTACTTAGTGATTAATTTGCTATGTTAATTTACTTATTTGATGTAGAGGCTAGCATATGATGTAAGTCGATATCATAAGGAAAATAGGGAATAACCCAATCTATAAAAAAGTGAGACAGAACAAGAAAATTTTAATTTCGAAAAATTTGTCATGATAGCTTATACATGTAACCGTTAATAGGTCCAGTTATTAATCAATATATGTAAAATCAGTTAATTTTAAGTAAAACGCCATAATACTTCTTTACTTAGTTCCAGCATAAAAACTACATTCTATTCTATAAATATTCTACTGAAAAATCTCATTGTTCCAATATTTGAACCTATATGTCTGTCGTTGTTGCTCCGATGCTTCATCGGCAGGTTATCAATCAAATTTAATTGGTTTTGATTTGATTGGACCAAACTAAAATTGCAGTCTACATCGCAAATTTTTTTATAAGCTATATTATCTAATTCTATTAATTGCTTGCCGTTGTTGCTGTCTTTTTTTAAAAAATGTAGTGTGGTACAAATGTATCCGGTTGATGGTAACGCTGTATGCAGTCATTCCACAAGCCCGAACTGGTCTTGCTCAATTGGTTTCTTAAGCCAACTCCCAAGATCCTCTCGTTTGAATGCAGAAAACAACTCTTGCTTAGCCGTCTGCAATAAAAATTATGAAAATAATGGAGACTTTCAAAATTAAGCGATAATGACTTACTTGGTAATCCTTGACGTCTGCCTTTGTTTCTCCGTAATCCTTGGTTACCTTGCGATTTGGCATTCCCGGCAAGTTTTTCATTAAAAAACCATATTTATCAAAGAAAGCTTGTTTCGTAATCCGTGATACCTGGCCGCCAATAGTTCGCCCGGTCAGCGAATTTACCACCTCTAGTTCAGTGTCACCAATGGTCCAATTTATTCCGAAGTTTGGGGCTTTAGCTTGATTACGTGGTTCGGCAGAGGTGACCAGCGCCAGACGTGGTTTGTTTAAATGATACGGAGGTGGCAGACCCTGTATAGACTTCTCAATACGTCCGCACACTGCACGATACATGTGTTCTGGATGCAGCAAACTACCCAGCACAATGGAATGCAGGTATACTGGTTCAATAATAGCAGACAACAGCGAACCTTGAATACCCACAATGTTCCAGCGTGCAATTTTATCCGAACATGACATCGTAAGCAGGCGCTGGCCCTGTAAATATATAATTTCATTAGAGTCACCTTTACCATATTTTAGAGCTAGAGACTTGCCTGCAGTACGCCATCCCAAGTTTGTATGCCATCACTACTCTTTACTGGTATGGTTCCTTCGCCCGATTCAATTTTTGTACGCAATTGTCCACGGGCTTTTCTATACGTTAGTATGAATAATTGTTTATATTGCCAGAGTTTGCATTAAACCACGGACCCAAAAAATTCAGTATTGCAACATGTACAACGATTATGTGAAAATCCAAATGCAGTTAGTTGCATGTGTTTATAGGCAAGCCGAGAAATGACAAAAGGGTAAATTATAATTATAAATTGAAGCTGAGTGTCTAAAAAATTACGTGACACAACAATTATTATTTGTATATCACATATAAAAATCTGTTATGCGTTATTTTCTTAGACAAGATTATAAATACATAACGTTCTGGAATTAGTATATCCACGTATATATATATATAGTCATGCTCATACATTACGTATATAAATATATATATATATATATAATGTATGAGTATGACTATATTCACAGGACCAACGCCAAATTTATTTTAAATTTTTATTTTTAACTAGTTAAGGACATCTATTATTTAAAAACAACTTGTAACGTTGCTGTTGACTGTAGCCGACTCGTCTTACAGAAAGTCGTCTGAAAACTGTCTCCCAAATTTGATGTCTCTATCTCTAAAATTGTCGGAGATATCGATGGAGCGGGCAAACAACTATTGAAGCTGCAGACTTCAAATTTGGAATACATACCCGCGTCTTAGTATATCCACGTGACAATATATATATATATATATATATATATATATATATATATATATATATATATATATATATATTTATATATATATTTATATATATATGGAAAGTGAAAAGTCAAAGTAAAACGCAATTTCTTAACTTCTATTACTTTAACTAATAGTTGTTTGGGATCACTTTATTTTGTGGTTAAGTTCATTGCAGACGTAATCCGGGCTCCCAAGGTAAAGACAAAAGAAAACCGATTTGCACAGGACAAAATATGGAAGTCCTTTTCGTATGTATGCCATTATTTTTAAAATGGGACTGAATAATGTAACTTTATTTTAGATTTTGATTAAAAACGGTTAATTCGTTTTTTTTAATAAAGTTTTGTTGATTCGATATGGAAAATTCCACTATGACAATTAAACATTCATATATTATTGTAATTAAAAAAAAAGTGCTATTAATAATTGTCAAATACCATTGTTGTGATCAAAAACGAAAACAGGAATGAATACTTAAGACCAATTTTTGTTATATTTTTTTTTAATATGTCATTGAGTCTTTGAGACATATTTTAAAAAATTCGAATGCTATGGAATAGTACCAAAATGATAATCTGCATTTATGCAACTTTGCAGTCGGTATGCTCATCATGGTAAATGAATTCTAGTGTTAATTGAATTTATTTTAATTGAATATTGAAAAATAACGTTTCTATATTAAGTTTAAATTTTGTTTGGTCATGGTGTACCTTTCTATAAATACCCATAAATCAGAAAGATTACTGATGACATCTGTCACTGATGCGGATAAACCGCAAAAATTGCATATCTCTCCCAATTTTAGAACTAGATTCACCAAATTTAGCAGTGTTCGGATAACCTCCTCTTAAGATCCAGCTGAAAAATTTCGCCAACAACCACTCCCGGCTCCACAAATTACAAAAAACAATATTTTTCCAAAATAACAATAATAATTAGGTATTTTTTGACTGTGTAAAGCTGGTCTTATACTGTAAATGAGTATTGCAGAGTCAATTATACCCGACTGCAACGCTCTTTCATGTTTTTTTTACAAATTTTAATTTCGACAGCTAAAATGAAACTAAGCAATATTAAATAATTGTTCATTTTTCTTTGAGGATCGGGTCATTGGATTATATTATTGGACATAGATGTACTAACGAGTAGTACATTCAAGTGGCCCAACGATACCAAGCACGGGCTTGTTAACGCGCGGACCCAGGCAAAAGATCTTAGATCTTAGAGATTTGTGTGCGTGGAAAATAAATGTAAATGATATAATCAATCTCATTTATAACTACAATACAAATGGATTAATGTATTAATATTGCATATTTTTCTGATGCTGTCATAAAACCAAATTTTGTTTTCATACATTTCAATCCGCTTGTATTCATACACAAATACACAGAATCGCACATGCACACACGCACACATGTAAACGCAGGCTGTACGCGATGAACAGCAGCTGCGCTTTGGCCCCACTATGGAAACAAAATTCGTGTATTACTTTTAAACTCAGAATATGATCTTAATGAAACTATCAGGGCTTAACAAAAGCATTGAAATCTATGCACAAACCAAAACCTAAGTCCGTAGTATGTGAATTGCACATTTTTTCACATTTTTACATATATGGGGCGAATGGGAGGAGGTATCCAAAATCCGAAATATTTATTACTTGCGAATGCTTCACGCGAGCAGTTTGAACTAAGTTTGACTGCTCTAGCTCCTATGGTTTTTAAGATGTCTTCAAAAAACAGAGTAAAAAATATTTATCGATATTTATCGATAATAAGAAAAGAGATGAGTTATCGATGATTTGAAATAAACTTGATCTGCGTATGGTATACACGAACTTAAAAAGTCCAAGTTCAGCTTTCTAATTGCAGTAGTTTCCGAAATCAACGCGTTCATACAGACGGAGGGACAGACAGATGGACTGGGCTAGATCAACTCGGCTAGTGATGCTGATCAAGAATATATACTTTATGGGGTCGGAGATGCTTCCTTCTGGCTGTTACATACATTTGCACAAAACCATTATACCCTGATTTATCCATTTTCAATGGATTCGTGTATTACTTTTAAACTCAGAATATGATCTTAATGAAACTATCAGGGCTTAACAAAAGCATTGAAATCTATGCACAAACCAAAACCTAAGTCCGTAGTATGTGAATTGCACATTTTTTCACATTTTTACATATATGGGGCGAATGGGAGGAGGTATCCAAAATCCGAAATATTTATTACTTGCGAATGCTTCACGCGAGCAGTTTGAACTAAGTTTGACTGCTCTAGCTCCTATGGTTTTTAAGATGTCTTCAAAAAACAGAGTAAAAAATATTTATCGATATTTATCGATAATAAGAAAAGAGATGAGTTATCGATGATTTGAAATAAACTTGATCTGCGTATGGTATACACGAACTTAAAAAGTCCAAGTTCAGCTTTCTAATTGCAGTAGTTTCCGAAATCAACGCGTTCATACAGACGGAGGGACAGACAGATGGACTGGGCTAGATCAACTCGGCTAGTGATGCTGATCAAGAATATATACTTTATGGGGTCGGAGATGCTTCCTTCTGGCTGTTACATACATTTGCACAAAACCATTATACCCTGATTTATCCATTTTCAATGGATTCAGGGTATAAAAATATCAAAAAAAGATATCATGTAGAATATCAATAATAAATTTCATTACCATAAATAGATAAAATATGATCACAAGTTTTCCAAAATAAATATACAAGTATGCTTTTGACGAAGGTTTCCACTTATCAACTTCAAATTACCCTTATATATTTACACATTCTCATGCACGTATACATACATGACATAATCTGGTAGTTGCGTGGTTAAGACAGCGGTTGCACTAATTTTATTCCACACTAAGCACTTAATCAGTTTTGTAGTACTTGCCTAATCGTTATGCAATTTTTATTGTTTAAAAAATAGCAAAAAGAAAATTGTGTACCCCATAATGCAAGTGTCATATAAATTTAATTTTGCATTTTTGGGGGATTGCAAGAATCAACATGTTTAATTAGTTAAGTCTTTCAAATCAAAATTGAAAAGCGGATATATAGATGGAATTGAAACTATTGAATTAAAATATATAAATTATTTATTGGATACATAACAACTTTAGTATGTCCTCTTTAAGCGATTTTCAAATGGTGAACCGTACACGAAGAATGTGAACACATAGAATGAATCTTTGAATCAGTAACTCTAAATTCATATATCTTATCACAATTAGAATTTTTATATAAATGATTAACACTGTGTTAAACTATAAATTATAATATATCAATAAACTGTATACACAGTCGATACCAAAGTTGACGGCAGGGCTATTGCAACAGTGCTTTCATACAAAAGAGTGAAACAGAAACAGATGAAATTAAATTTTTCGTGCATATACCTTGACCACGTTACAGTGTGTCGCACTGTGTGGTTATAACTTGCACGAGTATACTGAAGTATAAGTCCAAATTTTGATTTGCTGAGCCTGAAGTGGGTGAGGTTTCAACATTTTAAGTCTTTCAGAAAGAATGCCTGTCAAGTTTAAAGACTATCTCTAACACGGTGGTAGGCATTGCCGAAAATTAAGGGACTAGGAATGCATATGCAGATATGGTATTATCGACTATATCTGACACAAATGCACATCCCATATTTAAAGTAAATAAAATGGTCAAAAAACAAGCGATGGGCCAAGTCAGAAGTGTCCCACTAGGAATTAAAAAACCGATAATTATCGATATTAAGAAAATGGGACGAGTTATCGTTGATTTGAAAT
This sequence comes from Drosophila sordidula, assembly GCA_035047465.1. Classification (NCBI taxonomy): domain Eukaryota; kingdom Metazoa; phylum Arthropoda; class Insecta; order Diptera; family Drosophilidae; genus Drosophila; species Drosophila sordidula. Next base: position 16,193,649 of record JAWNPQ010000136.1, read on the forward strand.
AAACTTAATCTGTGTATGGTATATACAAAATAAAAAAGTCAAAAATCTGTTTTCTAGCTTTTGTAGTCACCGAAATCGACGCGTTCATACAGACGGACATCGTTAGATCGACTTGCCTACTGATACTGATCAAGGCTATATATACTTTATGGAATCGGAGGTGCCTCCTTCTGCCTATTACATACATTTGCACAAAACCATTATACCTTGTTTAATCCATTTTCAATGGGTTCAGGGTATAAAAAACACATTGCCAGTGTAGATACCCAAAATATTTATTGCATATTTTTATGAACAGAATAATACCACTCCAAAAACTTGTGCATGTGTATATTCAAATCTTGTCACCAAATTTAACATGCAAAAAAATCGTAAAAATACACCCTGGTCCACTCCACCTCCCATTTAGGTTATACGTTAGCCTTTTTCTGCTGTTTTAAGATTTAATTACAAAATGAAAGGAGTATTTCATAGTCGGTTGCAACATTCTTACTTGTTACTATTCAAAAAGGTGCCCGGTTTTTGTTTTCAATAAGCATAAACGTTTTTGTAGTATGTGTACATCAACAAAATTTTTAAGCCATGCCTAAGGGTAAGCAACCAAGAACGTTTCAATCAGATACAACCAATTTCGCAATAGTTATTTCAGATTGTAATAACAGCTTAAATTATCTCAATAAGTCTTTCTGACTATGGGGCTAGTGACTCTAAACTGCAATACTAAGGGAGTGCATTGGCAAGGAAATCTTAACTTTTAAAATTTTTGCGGAGAGAGTAACTGTAGTGGCATCAGCAATCTTCCTGCCTAACTTTAATAGAATAGAAAAATACCTGCTTCTATACGGACGATCAAACAGCAAGATGTGGAGATCGAAACAAAAAAATAAATATATTATATTATTTGTTAACTAAGATAAAAAATATGGCTTAAGTCGTACATATCACATCATACTTAGGCTTCCTTTTTAACCAAAATAGTTGCAGTATGCAAATTGACAAAATTTCTGTGTAACTAACATAGGTGTAGTTATATTTAAAAATTTTTTGTACCAACCTATTTGGATGCTTATCAACACCAGTGTCGTTTTCGTGAGGACTAAATATCCGTGCATCCCCACATGGTGCTGTATTTATATACAAATGGAAATGTACCCCGGATTTTAGTTTATAAGGGTATTGCCCGTCTGTATTCCTCACGAAAATCGACTGATATGCTGTTGCTATAATTCAGAAAAAAGTAAACAAGAATAATCAAATATATATAAATCAAAGTTAGATTTTGTATTTTTATACGTTCAGATTGATGCTATTCTTACTTTACGATACACACACATATATATATATATATATATATATATATATATATATATATATATATATATATATATATACATATATATATATATACATATATATAGATATATATATATATATATATATATATATGTGTGTGTGTTTGTGTGTGTGTGTGTGTGTGTGTGTGTACAAATATGCATAACATAGAAATATATAAATATATATACATATATATATATATATATATATATATACGCATGTATAAAGTTAATATTTCATATTTGATTTTATTTTTACTTATAAACTATTGTTGGGGGACCTGAATGCGGATGCGGACTTTTCATTAAATATGGTGCCTGTACGTATGATATTAAATTAGTTTTACAGAAACACAGAAATACAGAATACCCTGAACACCGTCATTACATACATTTTAATCCATTTGCATTCATACATACTACATACACACACACAATTTCACACGCACACACGCACACGCATACAAACGCACCTCACACGCTGCGCATTTTACTCATCAGCCGCACTTGGCTCCTACTATGGAAATTCGTGAATATCTTCTAAACTAAAAGAGCATATCTTAATGGAATTTTCATGGCTTAATAATAGCAGTAAAATCTATTTACAAAGCAAAGCGCAAGTCTCTAACACTTGAATTGCGTTTTATCATATATAGGGCAAGTGGGGGGAAGTATCCAAAATTCGAAATATTTTTAATCTGCGTATGCTTCACGAGAACATATTTTTGAGTGGCTCTGGCTCTTACAGTCTATGACATCGACAATTTGAAATAAATTAGATCTGTGTATGGTACACACTAAATTAAAAAGTCAAAGTTCAGTTTTCTAGATCTTATAGTCTCTGAAATCGACGTGTTCATACAAACAGCCGGACGGACATACAGACAGATGTTGATGATGGTGACCAAAAATAGAAAAACTTTTTGGGGTCGAAGATGCCTCCTTCTGCTTATTACATACATTTGCATATTACCCTTTTTTATCCATTTTCAATGGGGTCAGGTCAGGGTATAAAAAAAATGTTTGACCACAATTCCGAAACTTAACAACCGCATCCATCCCAACATTATTAAAACATTTCATAGGTAAAGAAATAAATAATATACAGAACATGATAAAATTAATTTATAATATTTATAAATATATCAAGCAAACACTAATACTACATAAACGCGTTACAGACTATTTGTTGATAGTAAAGGGTCTTTGTCTTTTATACTTAAAGATTAAATAGTTTAAGTTAGTCTTTACAGAAAAATATAAACCATAACCAATTCTCGTTATTTGGGTTATCAATCAAGGCACGATTTTTTATACCGAATCTGTGTTCATGTAAATGTCGACCTAATAACGAAAATCATATCTTAAGAGTGCTTTCCTCTCCGACGAAATTCTGCATTTATATGTAGGTTTTATATATAGTTTTGGTGACATATGACATTTCTATAAAATGTTTATAAAAAATACTTCATTTATTTAAGAATGAACTTTGAAGTGTTAATCAGAGGTCAGTACAATATTCAAAGTACACACTTTACATACTGTGTGCTTATTTAGTATCAGCTTTTATGCTTGTATGTATTTAGGTGTGAAATGAATAACTGCTGTTTAGAACTAGGTACGGAGGCACATTTGACGTAAACACTCTCGTATTTTTCATTCGTTTCCGTCCACGCTACATATTTTTAACAAATTTAAATGTTTATTAAAACAATGAATTTTTTAATGAAACATATATAAGCATTTTAATAAATTTTTCCTAAGGATATACCTACAAATACTTCTTTCATTACCACTTCAGCCGAAATAATAAGTGCATAATTTAATGAATTTTATCTTAGGGACGACTAATTGCATTAGAATAGTAAAAAAAAGTAGAGATGAGAAATAATATAATTTAAACAAATATATTATTTTTTATAGCATTGGATGATTTAAAGACTTAAAATGAAATTATTATTATTACTAAATGGTGTTTTCCAAAAGCCAATGCTGCGACATAATCGTTGTTGGATAAAAAGTAGTTGCTCAAATTATAGAATTTAATTTTTAACTATACACCTTTAACCTAAAATTCTTATTTTCGGGATAATTTTTTATTGTGTTCTATTTTTCTCTCTTTAAAAAATACAAAGTTATTTTTGGCATATACTGTATGCGTCTTTAAAAAAAAATCAAAGATATTTTTGACATATACTGCCTGTAGCAAAGAACCGAATCTATGGAAAGATTTCTCAATACATCTTGAAAATTCAAAAAATGCATAGAAACAGACAAACAGACAGCTTTCGTGTTAATACAATGCACTTTTCATGCCAACGATTTATACCCTTTGCAACCGTATGAATAATTATTTTGATTTTGCAAGCAGCTTGTATCTGAAACACACATTTATTTATATAAATATTTTTTAATATTAAAATTGTAATTTTATCTCCTCAGTATATCGAACTTATTTGACCTTAGAATTAATTTATAATTTCCGATCTTAGAGGCAGCAGTGATGACAATTTATTAGAAAATATTAAACTGCCAAATGAAAAATTTTGAATAATGAAATGAGTTTCATAAAATTATAAATTAGACTGTATTACTAAAAACCCAGTTTACGAACCGAAAGGCGGGGCATTGATTTGAACCGTCAACCAAATATTGTCAATTATTGTGAGGTTGAGTCATGATTATGTTAAATAACTATTCGTAATTATTTGGAAAAAACAGGATTACCCAAGGGATCACTGTACTGGAATTATATAGTCAGTACTCCCGAAATTTACATTTATTACATTTATTCAGTAAAAAAATTTTAGGTAAGGAAAAATCTAGTAAGAAACATGCTATCTTCACAGTTCAGTTAACGTTAAAGTTATTACCTAGCTAACTACAGTTGTACTAGTGGTTATTTACGAACTTTAAGCTCAAAAATATGTAAATTTTTAAATGTATATACAGCTTAGAAAAATTAAAAAAAAAACTGCTAATTAATAGACCATACCCTGATTACACTGGAGATCAAGTTGAGCATACAAATATTTTAGAAGGCAACGCCTGGACACAATTTCAGCATGTGAGTCATTAAGAACAGCCCCATTAACACTCATGTGCTCACCGCTGACACACTTAGTGCCTGTTGAAACTGAAATGACCTGTAAGTATGCCAAATTAGAACACGTTATCCCTGTAATGTTTCTTGTACTTACTTTGGCTTCGCAAAAATTCATGTTTTCTGTCATAACAATGCCTGCCAATACCTTCCGTCGCGAGTACGCCTCCTGGCCTTTGATAACTTCCATGAATTTTTCTAACACCAACCGTCCAATAGTATCCGCGTGTATTTGCGGCAATTCCATTGACGAGGACTTGTCATCTATTGGTAATGGTGCATTTTTCTGTGGTGCCATCATCGGACTATAGGATATGTTGCATAGCGAGGCAAGTGCGGCCTTTGCGGCTGCATTCTTAGCAAGTTTCTTAGAGGGACCTAAACAGCCTTAATGAGTAAACTAACGTTCCAAATAATAAATAGACAATACCCACCGGTGCCATCAAACTTTTTATCATTAATAGTCACTGTCATTTTAAAGCGACAGTTGTTTTGGGCTCCGTCAATATTCATGCACTCAAAATTAACGTCATTAAAAAGTTCGTATAATAACATAACAGGTCCTTTATCTGGTACTTTCTTCTGTCCGTCGACAGCAATCGTATTCTTTGTGGCATCTAAAGTTTGGAAATAAAAAGAATTGCATTTTATTGAACAGACTTATGACTGCGAAGACCTAACTTAGGCACCTAATCTAATAAAACATGTAATTATGAGATACCCAATAAATAAAAGAATAAATTATATTAAATGAAAACAAAAATAAGTAAAATAAGTGAAAAGTATAAGTACAATTACGTAAAAGTTAACTTAACTTTATATGTTGCTAGTGACCTAAATTTTTTTATTAATAAGGTTTTGTGCTTTTGCTGGCTCAAGAACTAGATGTGTATGTTTAAAGATAACATTCAATGTACACATAATTATATATGCTTTGAATTCTAATTTAATGCGTCTATAGTAATAATATTACGCATACCAAAACTACAAAATTATGCTTATAATAAGCACGAAATAGAAAAAAAGATAAAAATATTAATTTTACATTTACAAGCGTCCAATTTGTCAGCTTTACTTTTAAGCATACAAGACATAAAGCTTGAACCGGCAAAATCAGCAAATCACCATACACAATGACATTTTTCTCACAATTTTAAAACCGCAAAAATGTACATAAAAAAATTTAATCAAAGCCACTGTGCAATAAACCGCGAATATAACTTGACAACTACAAAATAAATTTAAATTACAAAACAAATATGAATAAATTAACGCAAAAAGTGAAAACAGAAAAACAAAAAAAAACAAAATGCTAATACTTGCTGTGGCTCATGCAAAAGATTTGTGGGCGCAACGTGGGTTGTTCAAGCGAGGTAAGGTTGGATTTCTTTTCAGGCAACATCAACGTCTGAATCAGTTTCACTAATTTTGCTTTGGACACGTTTTCAATACCATTTTCAAGATGTTCGTCACTAGTAAAGTCCAAGTTGCCTGCAGTCTTCAGGGGTGATAAGACTGCACCGTCTTTAAATTGTATAAAGCTGCGTAATGCTGTGGCTGCAGCCTCGATACGCGCTACCTTTTTACTGCGGCCTTGTCCCATGTACTTTTGCCCATCAACCTGTAAAGAATCGGAGGTTTAAATGTTTAAACAGGAGTAAAAAGGTACCTTTTGTTCCAAACGTACATTTAATTTTCTTAAACTGAAAGGGGCATTTTCACATTTTTTTAGACTACACTCTACACTAAAAGCAGACAAACTTTTCCCGTTTCAACATCTTGGTCGCATACTGTAATCAAGCAAGTCAGGAAGGTCTAGTCGGGAGCGCCAGATTTGGGGATTCAATAATGTCATTCAGAGACTATATATATATATATATATATATAACGCTCGAATACATTATGAATTTATGTGAGCCATTCCTATTTTTCTATGTCAGTTCAAATTTTGTTTTCAAATGCTCAAGGAAGTTGCGATTTACAAAACCTCAGCAACCAGGTTTGCCCGGTTTAAGCACTTACAGGGTGGATGTAAGGATGCACTGTAAGTTATCAACAGTTAGCAACAAAATTTAAAATATATAAATCAATTTTCTCTTATCGACAAATTTATCCAAAGTGTACGAGATATCCATCTCGAATAGAGACCGCAAATCATTGATTCCTATAAAAACAAGTAAGGTGCTCTATTCGGAAGTGCCAGACTAGCAGGTACGCTGTAGGCAGTTGCGAGCTATCTTAATACATACACAAAATCACATATAAACACACACTTTGCAATCTGCGCAGTTTACCAAGCGGCTGTGTTTATTTTTCCGTTAGTCCCAACTATTGAAAGTTCATTCTTGAATAACTGTTCAATTTATTACCCGATCTTTATACAATTTTTAGCGTTTGTATAACCTTAGGGCTTAGGGAGATATATAGATTAATTTAGGTTGCCACGCCTCAGTGGGCGTAGCCAAAAATTACAAATCACCTTTTATCTGACGCGAATATACACGAGTATATATTAAAAATTTCAAGACTCAGGCTTCAATAGCGGCGAAAAACTTGCATTCATACCTACAGGCGGGACAGCAAGATTGACATTGTCTACACCCAATATACTATCTTCACTTCGTGGTAAAAAACTGTCTGCGCTAAGCATGATATAAAACTCATACTCTTTTAGCTTCATATAATGTGGAACATTTTTTTCTGCTAATGGTCTTTCAAAATAATCACATGATAATAAGCCCATTTATATTTGATTTCACTTCCAAATATTATTAGTTGGTTTTCTGCATAAATAGTTTACCATCTTAATATATATATATCACGTTATTTCTTATACTCGCTTTTGCCCTTTATTATTAAAGTAAAGACGTTCATGATAGAACATTTGCTCGCGTGCTTTCGATAAGTTACCTTAGGGCAACTAAGGCATCAAATATGCAATATCCACAAAAACTTGAATAAAATTTGTGCTATGAAATGATAATATACTACGTTCGTTTATCAAAGTTGTTAGGTAATATGTCTTGAACGAACCCATTTAAAACAAGTTTGCACGGGTGTGGGCACTTTTCCAAATTTGTATGATCTTGTATATACAAGAGCACTGCAGTTGTATAAAGCGATTTTTCACTAAAGATAGTTTTGTATAATAGCGAAATAAATACGTTAACTATCTACACAGACAATAATGTTACAATGTTACAATAATTATATGATCTTACCTCTACGGAGATCGTAAATAATGGTGCGTGCACCGGTCCAGTCTGTGACTCTAATTTGTATATCAGTCCATGCCGCAACTCATTTAACATCGCTACTGTATTTTTTGGTTGTGGTACACGCTCCTTTCCGGATTTTTTCTTTGGTGGCACTGTAAAAATAAAAAAAAAATTTAATTTCACTTATCATTTGAAATGTGTAATTTCTTCACTTTTACCATTTTGATCATTTTTCTTGAACGTTTTGATTTGAAAAACGTTACTTAATACTTTAGCATTAACAACTTTTTTATAAAAACACTTATGTTTCTATGCCTTTTTTATATTTATTGACTTACCGGCATATTTTGGCATGTCATAGCGTCGTTTCTGAGGTGATTTCCGATTATAGCCGTTCATTTTCCCTTCTGTTGATGCAGTTACCACCTGTGCCTTTAAAGACATGGGATTTAAAAGAAAACGTATTTCACAACAGTATATTTGTAAAAGTAAAGAATAATGTATAAAAACAGAAACCATTACAATACAACATTGACATCCAGACAGTCATATACAGACTTTCATCAAAACATTTAACATTCTATACACATACATACATTACAAGAGTGCTTAAGACGAGACTGCTCGATTAGAGATCGAATAACCAGATGTACCAGAGGCCTATACTTATACTTATACATATACATATACAAACTTACTTTAATACATTTAATATGCTACACCATACTTCTACTATTACACATGTTCTATGTTCGAGACTGCTTGAGTAGAAGCTTACATTTACACATATATATATATATATATATATATATATATATATATATATATGGGCCATTAATAGATATATAACATACCCATTTTCTCGTCGTACTCACTTTATAATAACTTTGTGGCGTCATAATACCTCGCTTGCGCAAAACACTTTGTTTTTTAAAGCAAGAATCTGCGAACAGCTGGTGTTGTTGATAACAAATTGCAGATCTTGCGGGATGCATTGCATAGTAATGTGATTTATAGCACAAACGCCTTGCATTATAACATCCAGGATACATTTTGTTCCAAATTTAAAAACAACAATAACAGCGATTAGCAAATCGCGTTATAAAAACTAGCCAAACACACGTGTTATCTGGCCGAGTGTTAGAGTCCAACTGACGACAATTAAATCAAAAAACACGAACAAATATTTCAGAACTATGAATATATTTACTCATCTATAAAGAACTCTTATGGCTACCTGCTCTCTAAGGCGTTTATCTGGTTTACCATGAACAACGCTTTTGGGTGCACTTTAGCATAAAGCTTATCGAAAAAGTTGATGCATCGCTATTGATAAAGCATTAAAAGTGCCAACAAAAAGCAAATAAATTAATAGTGTTCAACAGTCCGAACAGACGTTATACAGCAAAAAAAAAAAAACTTGACTTGTTTACAATTAAAATATTTTTACGTGCATATCATTTTTAAATATTTTCATAATAAATCTGCGTACGCCATACATAAATATCTACAATACCTAACTTAAACAAATTAAACACAATAGCTCAGACTCAAGCAAGTAACTTAATTTCTTAAACATTTTATGTCGCCCTATATATTGCTATCCACACTCCATTTAGGGCAAATGTGTGTATACTTCCTGCTATATACATATATATAAACCAGAAACTAATGTAAAAATGCGCATACGCTTTTATTTTGACAATCGAATAAAAGAACAGCTGTGGGCCACTAATAGTAAAGGACTGTCGCGTTATGAAAGCAAAAGAAGATTCGCATTTAATTTGTCGTTATGGTGCGATGATTTTCCACTGAGCGTCGATGCACCTGTACGCCAACCGTCAGCTGCCAACCGAGCGACAGCCGCCTGTTCGTCTAAATGACTTAACAATAAGTTTATGCTAAATTAGACAACGAATGTGGTAGCACCTGTCTTTTGCATCTTGTGTAAAAATGATTTTACATATTGCGCAAAGAGCATGCGCTACATCAGTGGGCCAAACATATTGACTAAATCACAAGCATTGCACAAAAATCGACCTACAATGTCGGTTAGTTATGTAAGTTCAACATATGTTACCATCATAAAAGCAAAAATAGATATCGTATTGGACTTGTATTTTAATAGATATTTAATAGTTCATTACATAAGCCGAGATGTGTTTATGTAACATAAATAAATATACATTGTTTTAATACATATACATAAATTTGTTGTAAAATTCAAATCAATGCAACAAATTTATCTTATGAAATCATGCAAACCTGTTTTCCTAATTTTTTAATTCAATCAGGGACATCAAAATTTAGATAAGAAGAAGAATAAAAACTGAAATTCATATTTAACTGAAATTCATGGTTTAACTGGATAAAAAGATTTGTTTTAAAATAATCTATTATTTTGCCAAAAATGCAAAATGTACCGGATTTGCTTAACTTTTGTTTTTCTAAATTCAAAATATAAGCGCTGCATTACTTTAACTATGTTAAGTGAGTCTATAAAACTGCATAACCGTTTTGCTTGTTTTTACGGTATATTCGTACTCAGCTGCAGGCGGTCCTCTAAAATTTGGCATGGTGCCTAAATCAATAGTGCTTTTGTAATGTTTCCCAACGAGCAGTGAATTGCCATACTGGTCAAGCGTTGAACATAACAGAATGTTTTGTGGTTTCTCTCTTGCCCGAATGCTGCAATTAGCCTGGTGACAATTCACTGGCATTTAAATAGCGAACCGGACCCTAAGCAAATTTAAAATGGTTAATAAATAAAGTAAAGCAAACATCAATTACAGCTAGATATGTAAACATATGCAAGTTAATAAAAATCACACTTTATTGTACATTATATTGTATTGTAATTTATAAGAAAATGCTATTTAGATCGATGTTTCTATCCAAAATGTTCACATTTTAATATGCACAGCTTTCAAAATGGAAGAACTGCTAAAATGTACAGAACAAGTTTCTATTTATGGGCTATGCATAAAAGCGATAAGAAATATACGAAAAACAGAAAATTCAGACAAACCGATCACTGAAGAAAAACGACAGTATTCTAAAATAAAGATAATGGTAAAAAATAAATTCAAATAAAGTGTTCCCCCACAAATATCATTTAGTCAAAAATATAATATGCGGAATAACATTTATATCAAGTTGCAGAAATAAACTTACATAAAAATACAACACTAAAAATTATATGTACATGCAAGCTGGCATTCCATAATGGTAAATACATAGTGCGTACATATGCGTACTACGTTTATGCTAGGAATCCAGTGATTCTTCATTTTTCAATATGTTAATATTTACTTAATTCACAAAGTGAACATCTAATATGTCAGTTTATATGTTTTTAACGCAAATACATCAAATAACATTTACTATAGTTTTAAATCAATTTAATTCTATTTTGTAAAATGGAAATAGCATAAACGTAGTAGGTTATAGAAATAAATAATTCGTCTAATGACGTTTTGTGTCTACTTACATGCTGCACAAAATTGTTATTGGCGCTGTTTAGCATGATTTTTCCAATTGAAATTTCACGTACTTTTATCGTTTCTTTGTAATATGCTAAAACTTTAATTTTTATGTGGTTTTGTTGAACTGCAATTTTAGAGAGGAAACAATCCACTCTTGAGTTATTCGTTTTCCATTGTTGTATGTATTTATTTCTAGGATGTGTATATATTTCAATGCGTTTTTTTACATATGTATGTACTAACACACATGTCTTGTCTAACGTCCAAATGTTTAAATTCTACTTACTGTAAGTTTAGGGGAAACAAATTAAACGAAGTACAAAGTATAAAAAACTTTGAAAATAAATAATATGTGTATAATATTTATAATATTGCAAACCTAAAATGCATTTATGTATCTAAGTTATTTAAATTGTTTAATAGCGAATGAATTTTTAATACTTTGTTGTTTTAATGTGATTACGTTAATACGTATGTAGTATTCAAATTACATTGAATGCATACATTTGTATTTGTTAAAACCTTGCACTTAGTAAGATTTATTGAATTTTTTGCTGTTTAGCATAATGTTTGGCATATGAATTGAGTGCATAATGTACATACGTATGTACATGTACACAGCAATACATACATACGTACATGCATTCATATGTAACTTCAATGCGTAAGAGCAAAGCGAAAATTTGAAGGGTAGCATGAGAGAGCACCCTCTCTCAACCTTACACGGAGAGACACACTGGTAACAGCATCCATTATGCGGAAGTCTTTACTAAATAGAAGAGTACGTCGACGCAAGCAGGTCGATAGACACGTACACATGTATATACATATATATATCTATGTTTGGGTGCTATTGTCCATAGCATGTAAACATTTGCAATACCTACTTTCAATACAAAACAAAAAGCTACAAATTATTGAAAGTTTTAGCCAATCTATAAATACGATATAATTCCTTCTATTTTAACAATAAATGTTCTCTGCACGTTGCGTATCTAACACATACATACATTGTAAATAAATGTATGTATGTGCCTTATCCATATAAACTAAAACTACCGACTCTGCAGCATTTGTAGATTAGTGTGTAACTAGTAACTGTATAACTAATCTCATATAAAAAAAAAAACGAGTTTAAATAGCAGTTCGGAACTAGAATTAAGAGCAGTACTACACATAAATCCTTTACAAGAAATACACATTGCTTACATACATATATATCCCACGTACATTTTGCGACAGCGATCAACTCAAATAAAATTAATGTATGTATGTAGTCACCTGAATACATTCTTTAATACGTTTGTGTGTGCATACCCAGAAGTGAACGTTTTCCTCATTTATGTATATGTTTTTAGTGATGCTTTTTTGCACTACATGCTCAAATGTACACATACATATGTATGGACACGTACATATATATGTATTATATGCATGTACAATTTACTTTGGTGGTTTTTTTTTTGGTGTTGCTACTGCCTACCTTGAATGGTATTTTGAATAAGCTTTAATTATTGATTTTTACGTCACTTTTTTGTTTCGTTTTTTCATTTTATTTCAAAATACACTCGATAAATAAATGACAGAAAAAAACCCACACACCTTAACCACAACCAGTGTAACTCAGCGGTATTCACGGCAAAGTGAAACCAACTAAATTATAGTTCAAATCTGTTTCAGTTGGTAGTTTTCGTAACGTAACCGTCTGATGCCCACAAAGAACAAGACCGACTTGAGTTAATCAGGACTTTTTGTTTTAGTTTTAATGGTGATATAAAACACATTCAGTGATGTCTAAGATATATCAGGGTTTTGTGCATATCGATATTTTATGTTTCTCATTTTAAATGATGAATTTCAAGTTGCTATCGATATTCAAGTAGAAAATAGGCATTCTTATAGTGCTAGATAAAGAAGGTGCAAGTGAATCGGGAATTTAGTAATTTTTTATATTCATATTAATCAAGGAGTAAATCTTCGTTTTAGTCAGCGTTGATAAAGAGCGTCGAAATAAATTGGTGGCATCGCGATACCACAGGTTTTTCCATACCGATACCACTTGACGATGAATATTTGATAGGTATGGACTATCGCCAACGGCTTTAAGATAAGCAAATGAGAAGTGCGCAATATCGATGGAAGCCATTATAAATTTAGTATTTTCGGTTTAGCGCAAATTATTACGTATTTAAAAGCAAAAGCATTCGTGGGGGCGGGGTGGCGTGGGCCGTTTTAGTGGGCGTGGCCGGGATATCAAGATCGCAATCTTTTGGGGACTTTGGTGACCACCTGCAATGTACATACCAATTTTGGTGTCTAGATTAAAAAATGTGTGGCTTATACACATGTTACCAATTTGAGCTTTCAGGTATACCAATTTTTACGATTAGGTAGGCGGGAAAGGGCATGGTCAGAAATCTGTGATGTTTGGAGGAGCTCTTCAGTAATATGTATTCCAAATATGGAGTTTCTAGCTCAAAAACTGTGGCAGATATAGCCAATTCTGTTTTTCTAAAGCGGGGGCGCTGGGGGGTGTTCTAGAGGGCGTGAGAGAACGAACGTGCATTGGCGTGCATCTGTATTGCATACGGAACATTACATGCACTTTGGAGTAGATGCAACGGTTTTTCGTAAGAAATTGTGATCGACCCGAGCATAGCAACGCAGCAGCTGAAAATTGGCGGCATTTAGTTAGGCATCATTAAACTTAAGCATATATGTATGTTTGAATTTAAATTGGAAAAGGGAGGGGAAACGTATTTCCGTTAGGAAAAATGCAATCTGGAGTCTGCAGTGGGTGGTGACATTTTAACTATTATTTAGCACAACAGGTTGGGCGGGAACGCTATGGCAAACCCAGCGAAGCCACCGATTAATGTCCGATTTGGTGTCAGTTAAATTTGTTGTTCGTTGAGTCAGCTGTTTAGTGATGTCCAGATTTGTGTAGTGTTGTGTAATTGTTCATGACGGCGGGCATGGGTAGACCCACCCCAAAGAGAGTAGTGGCTAGCCGGCGCTGTCCCCCTTGAGACAAACCGTCGTGTAACAAAGTTTTTAAATTAAAATTAAGTTGGTTGATAGCCATTTATCTATCGAATGACGATACTCATCTCTAAAACTTATCGATATAGCACTGTTTGCCCAACAATCTGTTTTATCTTGACTTTTTAATTTCCGCCACCGAAAATCGATTTCTTGTACAAAACATCGATTTGTTAAACAATTACTCATGTTAATTCAATTTGTATATATGTATGCCAAATATTGCTTTAGTTTGTTATATCATAAAGCTCAATTCAATAACATAACCGTATATAGATATACATATAATAGCTAAGTGCACTGTCTAAAGATACGTTATTATATATATAAAAAAGCTTTTTATACCAGTGCAGATTTTAGTCAGACATTTCTAATTATAACAAATTTAAATGACATGTTACGTGTCGCTTTGTCTCCCGATGTGCAACGCCGAGCAGCCAGTACTCTCTTGAGTAAAGTCTACCCGTGCCCACCATTACATGCAATCACACAACACTACATAAATCGACACATCACTAAACAACTAACTCCAAAGTAAACAAAAACCAGCGGCAAAAAATTACGTTACAAATTTAACACATCATCGGACATTGAATACAGGAAATACATTTTTGAACATAAAATCCTTAACATACTGGATTTTACAAAACCTATTTTAGTTAAAATTTGCTTATATCTAAGTGCAGCAGCCAAACAACAAACAAGTAAGGGGCTCTAGTCGATAACAAATTTATATGTATAATAATAAACTAATAAATAATTGAAAATGGGCAAAAAAGGGTATAGTTTTGTGCAAATGTGTGTAACAGGTAGAAAGTCGCATCTCCGACCCCTTAATGTATATATATTCTTGATCAGCATCACTAGCAATACGTCGATTTCGGAGTGAAATTTATGAAAACACAGGGTTCAGGGTATTTCCCAGTCGGGCGCTTCCGACTGGAGCCTTCCTGTGTGTGTGTGTGTGTGTGTGTGTGTGTGTGTGTGTGTGTGTGTGTGTGTGTGTGTGTGTGTGTGTGTGTGTGTGTGTGTGTGTGTGTGTGTGTGTGTGTGTGTGTGTGTGTGTGTGTGTGTGTGTGTGTGTGTGTGTGTGTGTGTGTGTGTGTGTGTGTGTGTGTGTGTGTGTGTGTGTGTGTGTGTGTGTGTGTGTGTGTGTGTGTGTGTGTGTGTGTGTGTGTGTGTGTGTGTGTGTGTGTGTGTGTGTGTGTGTGTGTGTGTGTGTGTGTGTGTGTGTGTGTGTGTGTGTGTGTGTGTGTGTGTGTGTATGTGTGATTCTGTGTATGTGTGTATGAATGCAAGGGGACTGAAATTTGTGAAAACACAGGGTTCAGGGTATTTCCCACTCGGGCGCTTCCGTCTGGAGCCTTCTCATTTGTTTGTCCATGTTTTGTTAGCTGCCTACGCGCATAGGCAATTGGGCATTAAATTTCAGCCTGTGTTTGTAGCCTTGCTGGCAAAACTGAAGTATTTTTAATAAAAGCTTGTAATCCAAATTGCCGTCCTTTATTATTACGCAATGCTCAATGGCATTGAGCAGAGCGAGAATTCAATTCTTTAAGTGTTATATTATATTAAATTATTCATTCTTTATATATTCGTTCTTGAACTAAATTTGGTGTGCGTAGCTCTCAAAATATATATTTTTATTGATTTAGGAAAATGGCATGGGGTACCAATAATTTAAAATAAACTTGATGTGCACGTACCATAGACGAGCCTATATCCCAAAAGCTGAACTCTCTACCTTATATAGTTTCCGCGATCAACGCGTTTATTTAGACAGATGGACGGACACACAGGCCGACATGACTAGGTCGACTATTGATCCTGATAAAGAATACATATACTTTATGGGGCCGGAGATGATTCCTTCTACTTGTTACATATGTACATATGTACATTCACACAATAGTGCATTAAAAAAAAATTAAAATCATTCTTTAATAATATTTTAAAACACTAAACAGCTTGAAATTAACCAAATTAGTACAGAGCATAATCCAAACTTTTGAAACATTTTTTTATTCCCGTAAGATATTAGCATTTTTTATGTTCTCCCACTCGGAGACTTAATATTAATTTTATTATAAATTTTATTGTCATATTTTAGCCCTGACGACTCTTCAATTTGATGCTCACTTTCTTTTGTGAACGTAACACAATACCATATTCAAAAATTATTTCCTCAAGTCGAGTTATAGGTAATAGTTTAAAGTTTTTTAATATAGAAACTAGTAGAACTTTTATCTCCAATAGGGCAAATTTTTGTCCAATACAATTCCGCTGACCAGCACTAAAAGGGATAAAGGAAAACGGATGACGATTTATGGTGTTCTCTTGCAAAAAACGTTCCGGCTGAAATTTGGAGGGATTCGGAAAGTGGCATGGATCTCTCATTATATCAAACACATGTAGATTGATTTGCGTGTTCTTTGGCAGAATGAGACCGTTTACCACGCACTGTTCCGTACACACGCGTCCTAAAAATGGAACGGGAGGAAAAAGACGCAAAGATTCTTTAATAACACACTCCAGGTAAGCCAATTCATTAAAATAAAACACGTTGAATTCAGTGCCCTTTTCGGAGAGGTGCTGCAGCTCTTCAAAGCAACGATCTTGTACATCTTCATGTAGAGCTAGCATAAGCAAGGTGAAGATAAGACAGGTGGATGTGGTGTCGTAACCTTCGAACATGAATGTGTTGACTTCGTCACAAATGCCCTGATGACTAATTAGACCTTCATTTTCCGCTTCCAGTAGTGTGTGTAGCATTGCATACCGCTGTTTTTTTCCATCTTCAACTACAAATCCGGTGTTTTGTTTCTTGCTTAGTTGCCGCTTTCGTTCAATGATGCGACTAGAGAATCCATGTGCTATTTTTAAATTCTTTACGTGCTTTCTATGACTGCCGTAAATGTAAAAGTATGGCCCAAAGTACAGCATCGGATTACAAACCCGTTCAACTATAACAGCTTCCAATGCATGTATTGCTTCACGATACCGTGCGCCTTCTGCCATATCATCAAGTTTTACACCCAAGGCAGTTTCTGTAAAAAGAAAAGTGTCAAAAAAGTGAGGGGCTCTAGTCGGGAGCGCCCGACTGGGGGATACCCTGAACCCTGTGCTTACATATATTTAAATTTCTTGGCGTCATACACATACACAAATTCACAAGTACACACACATACAAAACCGTGCCGCACGCTGTACACTTTTCTCAAACGCTGCGCTTGGCACCCACTACGGAAACTGAATTCGTGAATAACTTCTAAACTAAAACAAGTAAGGGGCACTAGTCGGGAGCGCCCGATTAGGGGATACCCTCAACCCTGTGTTCATATACATTTCAATCCCTTTGCATTCATACACAAAAATACATACACACACACACACACACACACACAAATTCACGCCGCAGACAGTGCGTTTCTCAACCGCTGCGCTTGGGCCCCACGAAGGAAACAAAATTCGTAAATAACTTTCAAACTAAGAGTATGATCTTAATAAAATTTTTACTACGTAATAAGAGCACTCAAATCTATGTACAAACAAAAGCCCAAGTCTGTAGTATTTGAATTGCGTTTTTTTACATTTTTGCATATATACAGCGAATGGGGGGAGGTATCCAAAATCCGAAATATTCATAAGCTGCGTATACTTCACGCGCACATGCCGAATCAAATTTGATGGCTCTAGCTTTTATAGCTTCTAGACTAGATATATATAGTCTATATAAATATGTATATATTATATATATATATATATATATATATATATATATATATATATATATATATATATATATATATATATATATATATATATATATATATATATATATATATATATATATATATATATATATATATATATATATATACTATATACTAAGAAATCATAAAAAAATTAGGTATTGCAATCGATTTTGTATCGATATTAGTGAAACGGCGGAAAATTCGACAAAAAATGATAAATTCGTATTGCGCATTAAATTACAGAATCTACTAACAGTATGATCTAAATAAAATATTTACTACGTAATAAGAGCACTCAAATCTATGTACAAACCAAAGCCCAAGTCTGTAGTATTTGAATATCGTTTTTTTTTTTTTCATTTTTGCATATATGGAGCGAATGGGGGGAGGTATCCAAAATCCGAAATAATCATAAGC
This sequence comes from Drosophila sordidula, assembly GCA_035047465.1. NCBI lineage: Eukaryota > Metazoa > Arthropoda > Insecta > Diptera > Drosophilidae > Drosophila > Drosophila sordidula. Next base: position 16,212,003 of record JAWNPQ010000136.1, read on the forward strand.
TGCGTATGCTTCACGCGCACTTGCCGAACCAAATTTGATGGCTCTAGCTTTTATAGCTTCTAGACATATATATACTATATACTATATACTAAGAAATCCGAAAAAAATTAGGTATTGCAATCGATTTTTTATCGATATTAGTGAAACGGCGGAAAATTCGACAAAAAATGATAAATTCGTATTGCGCATTAAATTACAGAATCTACTAAGAGTATGATCTTAATACAATTTTTACTACGTAATAAGAGCACTCAAATCTATGTACAAACCAAAGCCCAAGTCTGCAGTATTTGAATTGCGTTTTTTTACATTTTTGCATATATACAGCGAATGGGGGGAGGTATCCAAAATCCGAAATATTCATAAGCTGCGTATACTTCACGCGCACATGCCGAATCAAATTTGATGGCTCTAGCTTTTATAGCTTCTAGACTAGATATATATAGTCTATTTAAATATGTATATATATATATATATATATATACTATATACTAAGAAATCATAAAAAAATTAGGTATTGCAATCGATTTTGTATCGATATTAGTGAAACGGCGGAAAATTCGACAAAAAATGATAAATTCGTATTGCGCATTAAATTACAGAATCTACTAACAGTATGATCTTAATAAAATATTTACTACGTAATAAGAGCACTCAAATCTATGTACAAACCAAAGCCCAAGTCTGTAGTATTTGAATATCGTTTTTTTTTTCATTTTTGCATATATGGAGCGAATGGGGGGAGGTATCCAAAATCCGAAATAATCATAAGCTGCGTATGCTTCACGCGCACTTGCCGAACCAAATTTGATGGCTCTAGCTTTTATAGCTTCTAGACATATATATACTATATACTATATACTATATACTGAGAAATCCGAAAAAAATTAGGTATTGCAATCGATTTTTTATCGATATTAGTGAAACGGCGGAAAATTCGACAAAAAATTATAAATTCGTATTGCGCATTAAATTACAGAATCTACTAAGAGTATGATCTTAATACAATTTTTACTACGTAATAAGAGCACTCAAATCTATGTACAAACCAAAGCCCAAGTCTGCAGTATTTGAATTGCGTTTTCTTTTTTCATTTTTGCGATGGAGCGAATGGGGGGAGGTATCGAAAATCCGAAATATTCATAAGCTGCGTATGCTTCACGCGCACATGCCGAACCAAATGTGATGACTCTAGCTTTTATAGCTCCTAGACTATATATATCTCGAGTCGTTTAGTTTAGTCTCTAGCTTTTGTAGTTTCCGAGAACGCTGCGTTCATACAGGCGGACAGACGGAGAGACGGACAGGACTAGATCGACTCAACTCGTCGAGCTGATCAAGAATATGTATACTTTATGGGGTCTGAGGTGCTTCCTTCTCCCTGTTACATTCATTTACACAAAACCATTATACACTTTTTACCCATTTTCAATGGGTTCAGGGTATAAAAATAAATGTTTGTAATTTCTGGCGGTAGTTGTAGCCGTAGTCTTAGCTTTTCACCCAATATTAAACATACCGCATACATTGTTAAGTGTAAACTGAGGAATAAGCTGATTAAGATCCAATTCGTCGTCCAGATTATGACATAGCACATTCACTAGTTTATGACATTCCTCCCTGAAATAATCCACAGAATTAGACACTCAGTCCTATACCTTACAACAACATATGTACATACTCGAATATTTCTAAAAACTGTTGCAGAACATTAAAATGAAAAGCCGGTGTCAACATCTTTCGCCGTAAATGCCACTTTTGATCTACGAAAATGAAATCGAATCAGCGTAAAATTATTAAATTTGAGGAGTTTTTTTACCTGTGCTAATAAGCAAACCGTCACCCATAAAAGGTCTTAGCAACTCATATACAACGTTTTTGGTTATCAGCTTAGTGTTTTGAAAGACTTCTTCTGCATCTTCAGCACATACCACATTATACATCGGCGCGAATAAAAAGTACCAAATATAGCTGCGTCCTTCGGTCTTGGCATACGCATCACGGACAAATCGAAACACCATTGCTGTGTTAGACACTCTTTCATCATAATCGATTTCCTTATAAATCTGGCCATACTTACACGGTGTCATGTTTAGTATATCAAAATTATTACCGTATCTCGTCTTGCCTGGCAACACAGATACCTTGCTTTCTAGAGGACTACCATCCTCTGTTTCTACACGCTTGGCGAGAGACAGGATAAAATATGATCGGTTCATATGCCGTAATATCATCCACACTGCCACCAGTAAAAGTGCATATCCAAGCAACGTAAGCAACATTATAAATTCTGTGCTGTTATTCTAATCTGTCGAATGGCTCAACTTGTACTGCTGACAAAGCGAATAAATGAAATAAATAGATCACTGATAATGCTTATCAACATGTTATTCATTTATGTTTTTTATTTTTCCTTCTCATTTATTATACCCTAAACGCATGTAAAATGGGTAAATCAGGGTATAATGGTTTTGTACAAATGTATTTAACAGGTAGAAAGTGGCATCTCCGACCCCTTAATGTATATATATTCTTGATCAGCATCACTAGAAACACGTCGATTTCGGAGACTGCAGAAGCTAAAAAGCTGAACTTGGACTTTTTAAGTTCGTGTATACCAAGCAAGTTCAAATCAAATTAAATCAAATCATCGACAACTCATCTCGGTTTTTTGAGCATATCTTAGAAACCATAAGAGCTAGAGCCACAAAATTAAATACAAACAGTTCGCGTGCAACATACGCAGGTAAGGAATATTTTGGATTTTGGATGCCTCCCCCATTCGCCCCATATATACGAAAATGTGAAAAAAAAAACCCAATTCAAATTACTTGGGCGTTGGTTTGTACATAGCTTTCAATACTCTTCTTAAGCCCTGAAAATTTCATTAAGATAATACTCTTAGTTTAGAAGTTATACACGAATTTAGTTTCCATAGTGGGGCCCAAGCGCAGCTGCTGTTTACAGCATGCAGCCTGCATTTAGATGTGTGTGTGTGTATGTGCGATTTCGTGTATGTGTGTATGAATGCAAGGGAACTGAAATGTATGAAAACACAGGGTTCAGGGTATCCCCCAGTCGGGCGCCCACCATCTGGAGCCTTCTCAATTGTTAAAGTTGTTTTAATGTAGCGAAGCTGCAGAAGGGAGAAAGTTGGGAAAGAGAAACTGACTTTTTTATGTTGCTTCTGATATTTATTAACGAGTACGTGCTTTCTGGCAGACAGACAGACTGAATAAATGAATAAATGGCAGACAGATAGACTGGATTTTGAAAGGTTTTTGAAAATTTACTTTTTGTTTATTAAAGCAAGAGAAAGCGTTTAGCCGTAACCTGGTCGTTCTTGGTATGTGTAGTCTTGATTGGAGTTGTATTGGAAGCGCCATCAATGGGTCCGGCTGGAGTCCTGGAGCTGCGCAGCAATCCCACACTGCCTAAACGGCCTTTGGGTAAGTGTGCGTGAATTTTCTGTACTCGCACATTTGCTGCAGCCATTGTTGTGTTGAAAGTGCGATGATCCAAAAACTAAGCAAATAATTAACTTACTCATAGTTGTTTTTAAAGCATGCATTGCCTGACTTCGAATTATAATTTAAAAAAAAACCAGTAAGGGGCTCTAGTCGGGAGCGCCCGACTAGGGGATACCCTGAACCCTGTATTCACATACACACATACACAATAATACATACACAGACAGACAAATTCACGCCGTAGGCAGTGCGTTTCTCAGCCGCTGCGCTTGGGCCCCACGAAGGAAACTAAATTCATGAATAACTTTTAAACTAAGAGCATGATCTTGATGAAATTTTTACTACGTAATAAAACTATTCAAATCTATGTACAAACCAAAGCCCAAGTCTGTAGTATTTGAATTGCGTTTTCAAAAATGGGGCGAGTGGGGGGAGGTATCCAAAATCCGAAATATTCATAAGCTGCGTATGCTTCACGCGCATATACCGAAGAAGGGGAGGTATCCAAAATCCGAAATATTCATAAGCTGCGTATGCTTCACGCGCATATACCGAAGAGAACGTTGCGTTCATACAGACGGAGAGACGGACAGACAGACGGACAGGGCTAGATCGACTCAACTCGTCGTCATGATCAAGAATAAATATATACTTTATGAGGTCTGAGATGCTTCCATCTCCCTGTTACATACATTTGCACAAAACCATTATACCGTCTTTACCCATTTTCAATGGGTTCAGGGTATAACACATCTATACTAATCACAACGCCGGCGACGACACGAACCCCATTACGACCACTTTCAATCTAAAGAACTTGAAAGAGAGATCGAATCGGAAGGCAAAGAGTGTGAGAAAAGTAGATAAACAAACGCTGAACAACAATGAATCCCCAAACAAATTATTGGATGAACGTTATTTTACATTGAAGGGTAAGTTAAACACTTGAATTGGTATTAACTTTAAATTTTCAAATATCTGAAAAGTACAACAAATATATATATGTAATTTATCTAAACTAAACTAGTATTCTGAGGTAAAAAACTTGAATTTCTTACCGGAATTTGCAAAATATCATTATTCTTCTTGAATAACACTTTTTTTAACTAAACTAGAATTCTGAGGTAAAAAACTTGAATTTCTTACCGAAATTTGCAAAATATCATTATTCTTCTTGAATAACACTTTTTTATTTTTCATTCGCCAAATAAGACAACATTTTTTTATGTTTTAATTGAATTTATTGTTAGTGTTTAAGAGTGTTTGTGTATTATTAATAATGAATATTCAAATTTTGGGGAAAACTTCCGGCCTGGACTATACCTAATAGTCTTGCAATAAAAACAATAAAAGTGAAGTTTAACCTACAGCTTTATAAATAGACTTTTTGAATTTTAGAAATATATTAAAAATAAATTTGTGACTAAAGAAACCTAACACTTAAGTCTAGTCAATTCAAAAAATAAATTAAAATACAATAAATATCTTACCGCGCACTAATTATTTACACATTGGTCACATCTTTCATCATCTGTCATGGCAAATGGTCGTACAATCTTTAATGGAGTTACATCTATCGCACTTTTACTAGTACTTTTAAAAACTCTGACAGAAGCTTTCAGAATAGTTTGCAATAATTGTGTTTGTAAGCAAACCAACGTATCGTTAGTATGGTGGATTAAAAATTCACTATCAAAATATGTGTTTAGTTCCTCCTGTGTTGTTCATTGTAAACAAACTCTTATGGTTTTGTGGCAGGAAAAACAATTTTTATACCCTGAATCCATTGAAAATGGATAAATCAGGGTATAATGTTTTTGTGCAAATGTATGTAACAGGCAGACGGAAGCATCTCCGACCCCATAAAGTATATATATTCTTGATCAGCATCACTAGCAGAGTTGATCTAACCCTGTCGTCTGTCTGGCCGTCTGTATGAACGCGTTGATTTCGGAGACTACAGAAAATAGAAAGCTGAACTTGGATTTTTTAAGTTCGTGTATACCATACGCAGATCAAGTTTATTTTAAATCATCGATAACTCATCTCTTTTTCTTATTATCGATAAATAAAGTTTTTTTTACTCTATTTTTTTAAGATATCTTAAAAACCATAGGAGCTAGAGCAGCCAAACTTAGTTCATACTGTTCGCGTGAAACACGCAGGTTATGAATATTTCGGATTTTGGCTACCTCCCCCCATTCGCCCCATAAAATATAAAATTCAAGATTAGAAGTTATACACAAATTCAGTTTCCATAGTGGGGCCCAAGCGCAGCAGCTGTTCACAGCATGCAGCCAGCGTTTACATGTGTGTGTTAACCTACAGCTTTATAAAATAAATTTTTGACTAAAGAAACCTAACACTTAAGTCTAGTCAATTCAAAAAATAAATTAAAATACAATAAATATTTTACCCCGCACTAATTATTAACACATTGGTCACATCTTTCATCATCTGCCATGGCTAATGGTCGTACAATGTTTAATGGAGTTACATCTACCGCACTTTTACTAGTACTTTTAAAAACTCTGACAGAAGCTTTCAGAATAGTTTGCAATAATTGTGTTTGTAAGCAAACCAAAGTATCGTTAGTATGGTGGATTAAAAATTCACTATCAAAATATGTGTTTAGTTCCTCCTGTGTTGTTCATTGTAAACAAACTCTTGTGATTTTGTGGAATACAAAATTATAGCGTATACCAATTACTTGGCTGGAAAAACAATTTTTATACTCTGAATCCATTGAAAATGGATAAATCAGGGTATAATGGTTTTGTGCAAATGTATGTAACAGGCAGAAGGAAGCATCTCCGACCCCATAAAGTATATATATTCTTGATCAGCATCACTAGCCGAGTTGATATAGCCCTGTCGTCTGTCTGGCCGTCTGTATGAACGCGTTGATTTCGGAGACTACAGAAAATAGAAAGCTGAACTTGGATTTTTTAAGTTCGTGTATACCATACGCAGATCAAGTTTATTTTAAATCATCGATAACTCATCTCTTTTTCTTATTATCGATAAATAAAGTTTTTTTACTCTATTTTTTTTAAGATATCTTAAAAACCATAGGAGCTAGAGCAGCCAAACTTAGTTCATACTGTTCGCGTGAAACACGCAGGTTATGAATATTTCGGATTTTGGCTACGTCCCCCCATTCGCCCCATAAAATGTGAAATTGAAGTTTAGAAGTTATACACAAATTCAGTTTCCATAGTGGGGCCCAAGCGTAGCAGCTGTTCACAGCATGCAGCCAGCGTTTACATGTGTGTGTGTGTGCATGAATGCAAGGGGACTGAAAGGTATGAAAACAGAGGGTTCAGTGTATTTCCCAGTCGGGCGCTCCCGACTAGAGCCTTCACACTTTTTTATAACTACTTTTGTATTTATATCATAGTTTGCAATGCTTAATGGCTTAAGGTTCGATTCGCAAGCATTTTGTTTCACATTAATGAACCCAGGTTCGAACCTTGGTTTGTCACATGTTTTAAATTTCAAAAGAAAATATTTTATTCTTATTTTTAAAATTCATTTATTTATTATACAAAAAATATAATATACTATATGTCTTAATTTATTTTGAACTGAGAGGTAGAATATCATTTAGCGAGTTCTAATTTAAGCAAGAATTATATATGAAGAAAATCATTAAACTGTTTTTATGTATTGTTTTTGTTTTTGTTTTTTTTTTTTGGTTTATTAAAATCTTTTCGTGCAGACTACGTATATATATATATAGTCTAAGCAACATTCACTGTAGAGCGTAAATGTAAATGCTGAAAAAATTAAACAACTTGCACAAAGCTGATGTCATTCGATTGAAGTGCGCTCCCCAATCGCGGCTTTAAAACCAGATGCGTTCCTAAACAAAACCGCAAAGCCGGGTAACTGAGTGTGGATATACCTATAACGTATACATACATATGCTATATACATGTATAAACTGTCTGCGTGTGTGTTTATCCGATCGATCAAGAGCGCAAAATGTTTATATTTTTCTCTTTCTGCAAACACTTGAGCTGTTGGCCAAGATATGATACACATACACAAACATTAAAAAAGCAAAGCCAAAACTAGGGTTTTCAATTAGTTTAACATACAACTCTGGCCGAGAAAGTGGAAATGTCACCAGTCACATTTAATAGTAATCAACGGAATGATGCTCGAAAGAAGCGCAAATCGTCGGATTTTGAGCCGATGATGCCGGACCTTATATACAAAGCAACAGGTTAGTGTCCATATTAATTAACGCCTATTCAATTTTATACAAAATAAGTAATTATTTCATCTGTTTATAGAACATAAACAAAAGGCGCAGTCTGGCGTTCAATGTGCCCAGAAATCAGCCGGCACAAACGCGTGGCATACCCACAATATATATATATACAGACCACCAAGTATGTCACGCACATATACATATCAATATAATATATGTACATTTTGTCATAATTTATTTGACCTATAATCTTAGCTTGATCTTCGTTAAATTTTATCTATTTTATATTAAAACACAACTCCAATTGGCATCTCGTACTTTTGATCCGTCTTACCTAGAAAGAAAATTTATAAAATCAATTTTTTTAAGATAGCAACGTTTGCGTTTATCGAAACTTAATAACGTTAAGAAGGAAAAATGACGTGGAATTAATAAAATAAATTATTTATTTAAATTAATTTTACTTCATTACCGGAACAAATGTGTTGCAAGCCTGCAATAGATAAATACAAACCACCAAGTATATAACTCATATATAAATATAAATACATCATATATATACATTTTGTCATCATTTGTATGAGCTATAAGCTTAGCTTGCTTCTTCATTAAAATTGATATATTTTATATTAAAACACAACTCAAATTGGCATCTGGTAATTTTGATCGTTCTTACCTAGAAAAAGATGTATAAAATAATGTATTTATTTAAATTTGACGCTGGTAAAATTCCATATTTTTAATGTAAATTATTTACTCTTATTGTTTTTTGTTTTTACACAATGTATTGTTCACACAGGAAACTGAGCATTTTTTTAGGGGTATGTTCAAATTAACTGTCAATTTGTCACATGTCGACAACACAAGGTTTGCTTTCTCATGTGCTCGCAATTTAAATACTCTTTGAAAATTAAGCAGTTAAATTATTTAAGCACCTTTTAAACTGTGGAGAGTATTAAATTATATTGAATTACACAGAAATAAAAACAAATCTTTATAAATGCCTTCCATAGCGGACTTACAATTAAACATTTCCAGCAAAATTTGGGGTATGAGTACCACAATATTTTAACCCGCCCTGCCGACAATTTATCTAACCAATTGCAAATATTGGAAAGAGATAATAACTATTTTACTCTGTCCTAACTAGCATTAGCTTTAAAGGGAATATAAAATAAATGTAAAACCCTTTCTGTGCATTGTAAAAATTTATTAGGATTCGTTAACATAATTGCAACTGTAGTACTTCGCTTCTAAACAAAGATTCCACGCTTTTAGTTTGCATGGTATTACTTATAGTTTTGTTTTGAGCATAGACGCAAAATAGAAGACATTTTTGTCATGAGTCGTTTGTCATTTTAATCAGCATTTTTGCCGATAAGGAAGTGGTCTCAGCAATTTTGATATAATTACTAAGCTGACAAGTATGTAACCTTGTATTTTAATATGGTTTGAGAAAAACATATTTTTCATTATTTCTCTATACGCTCTAGCCGAGCAGAATATAGTTTGAATCTTGCCTTAAAGCTGCTTGACCACCAGCTCTGCAATTTCACTTAAAACATATGCGTAAATTATAGTATTACAATACCTATTTTGTCACTGTTATTTTACTTCTTCAAAATTTCAAAAAATAATTATACCATACTTAATTAATTTTTTCAAATTTATTAAGCAAATTTCTTATTTCATTAAGCAACTGCATTATTTTTATTAACAGCAACTTGTTCAATTATTTGGACCTATTGTAACAGAAAATTTAAACTTAACATTGCGCCCATTTTAACATATTCTGTTATTTAACATAACAGCGTACAGAGTTGTATTTAACATTTTTGTCCTTTTTAACATTTTAGTATTTAGAGTTAACAGCAGCATTAGTATTTTTTCCTTTTAAGAATATGACATTTTACAACACTCAAAATTATCGAACGTTCAGTATTTTTAGCATTTTATTTAGGCATTTTGCAACACCTGAAAAACACGTGACCGCATAATTCTCTAAACGTTTACGTGCAGAGTTGGCTGCGCTTTGAATCGCGCAATTTTGCTGCAGAAAAAAAACTAAAATAAAAATTGGCGGCGCATCAAATTGTGCAATTTTATCGCCAACTACGACGCGCACTTCGCAGCATCAGAGGAGACTTTAAGTGGCAGCCTATATTAAAAAAAAGGCTGTTCACTACTAATACATATGTGCAAATGCATATATTGTAGAAAAAGTCCCTGATGTCTGTTCAACGCAGTATTTATTAAGAGGCGCACGCGTCTAATTCTAGGCGAAGCCTTTAGTGCGCTTGGGCTGGCACGCGGTATTAGGCCGCCGAGCCTTATGGCTTCCTGGGCGGAGCGTTTGTAGGCCAATGGTCTACTGGGCGGGGCGGTTGTAGGCTTATGGTCTACTGCGCGGGGCGTTTGTAGGCCAATGGTCTACTGGGAGGGACGTGTGTAGGCTTATGGTCTACTGGGCGGGGCGTTTGTAGGCCGATGGTCTACTGCACGGGGCGTGCGTAGGCTAAAGGCTTACTGGGTGGGGCATTTGTATGCCGATGGTCTACTGGGCGGGGCGTTTGTAGGCCGATGGTCTACTGCGCGGGGCATTTGTAGGCCGATGGTCTACTGCACGGGGCGTGCGTAGGCTAAAGGCTTACTGGGTGGGGCATTTGTATGCCGATGGTCTACTGCGCGGGGCTGCGCTGCGATTATGGGCTGCTTATGGCTTTGGCAGCGCACGCGTCGACAATTCAGCAAAGCCTGCTGCTGCTGTACATTTCTAACATTTTTACAGCAGCCAACTAAGGCCGGGGAGGAGGCAGTTGTTGCAGCATGTTGGCCAAGAGCAACAGCAGCACCTCCAGCTAAGAGCCAATGCCAGTGCACACACTCCGCGGCCAGCAGCAGCAGCCCCAGCCGCCGATTGTGGGCTAGGCGCAGCACGCGCAAGCGGCTCGCGTGCAACAAAGGCTCATGTGGCTTCTGCCTTTCCAATGAGCCCGTGTGTGCTTCCTATTACTATCAGCCGCTCTCGTCGCATTTCTAGATCCTTTTCCCGTTGCTCAGGCTACTGCCGCCGGTAATTAGCTGCCCTTGGGTAGATCCAGCGATATGAAATATTCAAAAAAGACAAAATTCAGACAAAGCA
>JAWNPQ010000140.1:0-119624 GCA_035047465.1 Drosophila sordidula
AAGATTTGGAAGATGGATTATTCCATCCGGTTCAGCGCATATGAGTCGCAAAACCAAACCGTGCGAAGAAAAATAACTCAGCGTATGATCTTGGAGGTACTTTGCGATAATTGAAGCGTTGACTAAATGGCGTGTTTATGTCGTTAGGAATACAGTTTAAAATAGTTACGGATTGTAATGCCTTTACAATGACGATGAAAAAGAAGGACGTTCCATTGAGAGTAGCTCGTTGGGCAATGTATTTACAAGATTTTCTTATTTCAACATAGAACATCGGTCAGGGTCAAAGATGAAACATGTAGATGCATTAAGCCGTAAGTTTCTTGTTATATGCTATCAGAAAGTATAGTTCACAGATTGAAGGAGGGCTCAATCAGCAGACGACTGGGTGAAAGCCGTACGAGAAATAGTGAAAGATAGGGCATATGAGGACTATTACCTTAAAAATCATGTGTTGTATAAGGGGATCGCAAAACAAAGAGCTCATTGTAGTGCCGGCACAAATGGAAAAGGAAATTATATTCATGGCACATAATCAATGTCATTTCTCCGCTAAGCGTGTACAGGACTTAGCTCGAAAGTGACCTATTTCATCCCGAAATTGAAAGAAAAATCCTCAGCTCGAATAGTTAATAGTTGTGTAGTATGCATTATCGTCAATGAGAAATCTGGATAGCGTGAAGGGTACTTGCAGCCAATCGATAAGAGCGATAGACCGTTATTGACCTACCATGTTGACCATGTTGGACCTGATGGAAATGACGAAAAAACAGTATAATTATGTTTTTGTTGTTGTGGATGCATTTTGAAAATATGTTTTGGTTGTATTCTACTCGCAGTACGGGTGTAGAGGAGGTAATAAAGTGTTTAGAATGGCAAGCGACAAGTTTTGGGAACCCTTTGAGAATAGTTTCGGATAGAGGTTCTGCATTTACTTCCAATTTGTTCCTGTGACTATTGGCGAAACTCGAAATATACAAAATTTAATGACTACCACAGGCGTTCCACGTGGGAATGGCCAGGTAGAGCGCATGCACAAAATAATTATACCAATGTTGTCAAAGATGAGTATTGGAAATGGAGGTACTTGATATAAACATTTGAGTAAAGTTCAGCAGATTATCAATTGTGTAGAGCCGCGAAGTACTAAAATATCACCATTTAAGATTTTAACTGGGTTGACATGCGTATACCAAATGACCCGAACTTAGAAGATCTTATTTAACAGTGAATCATTGAAGAGCTAGATGATGAGCGCGAGAAAATTCGACAGGAAGCTAGAGAAAATATTAAAGCAATTCAGGAAGAAAATAAAACGGCTTTTGATTTAAAAAAGAAAAGAAGACAGAAAGTACCAGGTTAACGATATGGTAGCTATAAAATGGACCCAATACGGGACAGGGTTGAAACTTAAGGGAAAGTATCTAGGGCCGTACAAAGTGGTCAAGGTGGGAAATCACGGAAGGTACGAGGTAATAAGAAGGTGGATAAAACTGAAGGACCGTATGTAACTTCATCAGCTGCTGAATTCATGAAACCATGGATAGACTCATCCTGGACGGATGGTCCGTCAGGACAGCCGAATGTAGTATTTGAAAGTCAACGTCTAACGCGTAGAGGCCGACAATTCTGATCATCTGGTCTGTAAGCTAACAGTTGTCAATCGGATTTTAACAGGAACTAAATCGAATCATCGAAAAAAAGAGTCGTTATTCTCGTGAGCTTGGCATTAGGACGTACAATAAAGCGAAACGCAGTATAAGGCAGATTTTGTATTAAGATAATTGTTGTCAAACGGTCTTATTCCTTATAATAAATAAATACTAATATAAATCTCATCAAGGATTGTTATAATCTACAAATTGGGGGCTCGTCCGAGATTAAGCCCACGACAACAACAATAACGACATACATAAATTGTGTTTTATGTGCAAGTATTGAACTGCTACAGGAAAGAGTTGCTGGAGAGAAGAAGTGGCCTGTGTTAAATTGTTTAAAACCCTTTTGCATTAACAAAAGGTAAAGTACTGTAAAAAGATCAATGCAGGAACGGCGCTTCCAAGAAAATTAACGTAACGGAGCTAGCAAGCAGAAAGAACGAACTTCAAGGTCGTGCAGGCGAAGCACGGCACAAAGAAAATTGTGTGTATCATCTTCGAGTTCTACGAAGCGGCATCGAGGAAAAGCAGAGAGAAGACAAAGCACGAGAATTACGGCGGCGGAGAAAGAGTAAGCAAACCGACAACGACAGCGAAATTTGGTGTTGGAAAACGATCTGGACGACGACTCGCAAGGGAGATAGCAACGCAGTGAGAGCAAAGCAGAGGCAAGAAAAACGGCAGGCGCAACATTGGTAGACAAGGCAAGTGTGCAGAATCTACGTGTTGGCAAATGCGTTAGGCTTGGGGTGGTGGAAGACTCAGAATCGACGGGGGGGGTTAAAACAACGCGGCGAAAAGAGCAGAACGTTAACAGCAGCAAGATACAGCAACAGGAGGAGGAAAAAAGAAGAGAAGGAGGTAAAGGGGGAAAACCGGTGGGGCGAGCGTGCAGAATGGGGCGGCGGGGGGAACAAAAAGAGCAACAAAAAATCAGAGACCAATGCTAATGAAAAGCAGAAAAAGGAATTCCAATTGGATTTTGACTGTTGTGATTGGATTATGTTGGATTTCTGAACTAACATTTATATATTAATAAGTTTAATTCATATATTAACAATTACAGGTTACAAGTTACTGACAGAAAAGTGCAGTAAATATCAATAGTTTTGAAATATTTGTAAACAGTCACAATGCAAGTTCACGAGATAATGGTACTGCGTGTTGTACAATTGCGACAAAAATTAGGAGAGCTTAATTTGCAGACGTCCGGTGTTAAACGCGACTTACAAAATGAGCTTATTATGTTAGCTTATTATGGCCACCATGATGAAGAAGACGAAGAAGATCAGGAGTCAGTTGCTACAGCGCTAGATGTTTCAATACAGAACGAAATTCTAACCAATCAAGGTCCAACAGCAAATAGGTCTTGGTTTACATTGAAAGACGTTGAGGGAAGTGTCTCGCAATTCTCCGGCTCGGGAAGCCCGGACATTAATCAATGGGTTGTTGAATTGGAAGAGTGTGCGGTAACAGTGTAGTGGGACAAGCTACAGCTTTTTATATATAGTAAACAGTTGCTGATAGGTGTTGCAAAATCATTTGTGCGTAGTTTACGCGAGGTAAGGAATTGGGATGCATTGAAAGACGCTTTACTTGAGGAATTTACTGTGAAGTTATCGTCAGCAGAGATACACAGAACTCTACAGAAGCGGCGACCAAAGAAGGGAGAGTCAATACACGAATATGTGTATGCGTTGATGGAAATCGCTAGGCCAATTAAGTTAGATGACTCTAGTCTAATTGAGTACTTCGTGGAGGGTATTCCTGACTCTAGGATAAATAAAGCAATGTTATACCAGGCAGGAAATATAAAAGAACTGAAATTTCAAATCGAGGCTTACAAGAAATCTCGCGGTGACTCAGAGCAAAAGAATAAGAGTTGTTCTCAGCAGGATAGAAGCGATCGTAGAAATGGAGATCCAGCTTTGGGAAAATTCAGAAAGTGTTACAGGTGCGGGGATGAAAATCATTTAATGAAGGATTGCACTAAAAGTAACTTTACTTGTTTCAAGTGGGGACAGCCAGGACATCGTGCAGTAGATTGCAAACAAAAGGTCGAGATCAAAAGGGAAAATTCCTCTAATACACACGTTGTACAAGTCCAGAGAACTGTTTCGAAGCCGACAAGCATTTTCACTGCTTCAGGACTCGAACTCAAAGGGATTAGATCTTTAGGCATAAATTTCAACGGTCTTGTTGATACCGGTGCTGATGTGTGTTTGCTGCCTAGGAGCGTATTTCTAAAGTTCAAAAACATCAAGCTGAGTGGTAGAGAGAAATGTTTAACTGGCATCGGTGAGTGTCAAGTTTAAACTTTTGGAAGCCGATTATACCAGTAACAGTCGACAATATTGAAATGTTAGTAGAATTTCATGTAGTTCCAGATGAGGATATCACCTTTGACGCGATTTTGGGAAGAACGATCCTTGAGCATGTTGATATGCAGGTTACTAAAAACGGTACATACTTTAAACAAAGGACGGTTAATATGGACAGTAAGAGAGAAGTAGATAATCCGCAGAATGATCCGCTAATAGAGTCTTCATGCAAGGAGTTGTTGGATGAATTTAAAGGAGTTTGCATGCTAGCAACAGATAATGTAGAAACTGACATTGGTGCTGATTTGTCTCATCTAAATGAAGATAATGCTAGGGAGGTTAGAAATATGGTGCGAAATTATCAACCTCAAATGAATGTAGATGCACCTGTAAAAATGAAATTAATACTAACCGATGATATTCCAGTATTTCAGCATCCTAGACGCTTAGCCATTTGTGAGCAAAAAATTGTCGATAGGCAGGTAGAAGAATGGTTAAGAGATGGAATTATCAAACCAAGTGTATCAGAATATGCATCACCAGTAGTGTTAGTCGCGAAGAAGAACGGGGAAAAGCGTTTATGTTGCGACTATAGGAAACTCAATGAAAAAATAGTTCGAGATAACTTTCCAATGGCACATATGGATGATGTGTTAGAAAAGCTTTAGATTTGACTAACGGTTTCTTTCATGTCCCGATTGAAGAAGACTCACAAAAGTACACGTCTTTCGTAACACAAGGTGGGCAGTTCGAATTCTTATATGTACCATTTGGGATTTCAAACTCGCCAGCTGTGTTTACATGGTTTATAACAGCAGTTTTATGTAACGTAGTGAAAAATAATGACGCTGTTGTGTACATGGATGATGTAATAATTCCGAGCAAAAATGTGGAAGAGGGGATATTGAAATTAGGTAAAGTTTTGGAAGTAGCTGCACAGAATGGATTGCGTATAAATTGGGCTAAAGGTCAGTTGTTGCAGACGAAGGTAAATTTTCTGGGTTACATTATTGAAGGTAATACGATTAGGCCAAGTGATGAGAAGACTCAAGCCGTGGCTAATTTTCCAGTGCTGAGAGATAAAAAGGCAATACAACGTTTTCTGGGGCTGACGTCATATTTTAGAAAATTTATTGAAGGTTACGCTGTCATAGCAAGGCCACTATCAGATTTGCTGCGAATGGAGTCCAAATTCGAGTTTAAGGATATTCAACAAATTGCGTTTGAGCAACTTAAGGCTGCATTGACTAGCAGACCTGTTTTGCGGTTATATAACCCAACTTTGGAGACCGAAATACATACAGATGCGTCGAAATGGGGTTATGGTGCAGTTTTGCTACAAAAAGATTTGGAAGATGGATTATTCCATCCGGTTCAGTATATGAGTCGCAAAACCAAACCGTGCGAAGAAAAATACCCAGCGTATGATCTTGAGGTACTTGCGATAATTGAAGCGTTGACTAAATGGCGTGTTTATGTGTTAGGAATACAGTTTAAAATAGTTACGGATTGCAATGCCTTTACAATGACGATGAAAAAGAAGGACGTTCCATTGAGAGTAGCTCGTTGGGCAATGTATTTACAAGATTTTCATTTCAACATAGAACATCGGTCAGGGTCAAAGATGAAACATGTAGATGCATTAAGCCGTGTTTCTTGTTATATGCTATCAGAAAGTATAGTTCACAGATTGAAGGAGGCTCAATCAGCAGACGACTGGGTGAAAGCCGTACGAGAAATAGTGAAAGATAGGGCATATGAGGACTATTACCTTAAAAATCATGTGTTGTATAAGGATCCAAACAAAGAGCTCATTGTAGTGCCGGCACAAATGGAAAAGGAAATTATATTCATGGCACATAATCAAGGTCATTTCTCCGCTAAGCGTACACAGGACTTAGTCGAAAGGACCTATTTCATCCCGAAATTGAAAGAAAAATCAGCTCGAATAGTTAATAGTTGTGTAGCATGCATTATCGTCAATGAGAAATCTGGATAGCGTGAAGGGTACTTGCAGCCAATCGATAAGAGCGATAGACCGTTATTGACCTACCATGTTGACCATGTTGGACCGATGGAAATGACGAAAAAACAGTATAATTATGTTTTTGTTGTTGTGGATGCATTTTCAAAATATGTTTGGTTGTATTCTACTCGCAGTACGGGTGTAGAGGAGGTAATAAAGTGTTTAGAATGGCAAGCGACAAGTTTTGGGAACCCTTTGAGAATAGTTTCGGATAGAGGTTCTGCATTTACTTCCAATTTGTTCCGTGACTATTGCGAAACTCGAAATATACAAAATTTAATGACTACCACAGGCGTTCCACGTGGGAATGGCCAGGTAGAGCGCATGCACAAAATAATTATACCAATGTTGTCAAAGATGAGTATTGGAAATGGAGGTACTTGGTATAAACATTTGAGTAAAGTTCAGCAGATTATCAATTGTGTAGAGCCGCGAAGTACTAAAATATCACCATTTAAGATTTTAACTGGGTTGGACATGCGTATACCAAATGACCTGAACTTAGAAGATCTTATTTAACAGTGAATCATTGAAGAGCTAGATGATGAGCGCGAGAAAATTCGACAGGAAGCTAGAGAAAATATTAAAGCAATTCAGGAAGAAAATAAAACGGCTTTTGATTTAAAAAGAAAAGAAGACAGAAAGTACCAGGTTAACGATATGGTAGCTATAAAATAGACCCAATACGGGACAGGGTTGAAACTTAAGGGAAAGTATCTAGGGCCGTACAAAGTGGTCAAGGTGGGAAATCACGGAAGGTACGAGGTAATAAGAATGGATAAAACTGAAGGACCGTATAAAACTTCATCAGTTGCGGAATTCATGAAACCATGGATAGACCTATCCGGGACGGATGGTCCGTCAGGACAGCCGAATGTAGTATTTGAAAGTCAACGTCTAACGCGTAGCGGCCGGCAATTCTGATCATCTGGTCTGTAAGCTAACAGTTGTCAATCGGATTTTAACAGAACTAAATCGAACATCGAAAAAGAGTCGTTATTCTCGTGAGCTTGGCATTAGACGTATAAAGCGAAACGCAGTATAAGGCAGATTTTGTATTAAGATAATTGTTGTCAAACGGTCTTATTCCTTATAATAAATAAATACTAATATAAATCCCATCAAGGATTGTTATAATCTACAAATTGGGGGCTCGTCCGAGATTAAGCCCACGACAACAACAATAACGACATACATAAATTGTGTTTTATGTGCAAGTATTGAACTGCTACAGGAAAGAGTTGCTGGAGAGAAGAAGTGGCCTGTGTTAAATTGTTTAAAACCCTTTTGCATTAACAAAAGGTAAAGTACTGTAAAAAGATCAATGCAGGAACGGCGCTTCGAAGAAAATTAACGTAACGGAGCTAGCAAGCAGAAAGAACGAACTTCAAGGTCGTGCAGGCGAAGCACGGCACAAAGAAAATTGTGTGTATCATCTTCGAGTTCTACGAAGCGGCATCGAGGAAAAGCAGAGAGAAGACAAAGCACGAGAATTACGGCGGCGAGAAAGAGTAAGCAAACCGACAACGACGGCGAAATTTGGTGTTGGAAAACGATCTGGACGACGACTCGCAAGGGAGATAGCAACGCAGTGAGAGCAAAGCAGAGGCAAGAAAACGGCAGGCGCAACATTGGTAGACAAGGCAAGTGTGCAGAATCTACGTGTTGGCAAATGCGTCGAAAAAAAAAGCAGAAAAAGGAATTCCAATTGGATTTTGACTGGTGTGATTGGATTATGTTGGATTTCTGAACTAACATTTATATATTAATAAGTTTAATTCATATATTAACAATTACAGGTTACAAGTTACTGACAGAAAAGTGCAGTAAATATCAACAGTTTTGAAATATTTGTAAACAGTCACAATGCAAGTTCACGAGATAATGGTACTGCGTGTTGTACAATTGCGACAAAAATTAGGAGAGCTTAATTTGCAGACGTCCGGTGTTAAACGCGACTTACAAAATAGATTGTTAGCTTATTATGGCCACCATGATGAAGAAGACGAAGAAGATCAGGAGTCAGTTGCTACAGCGCTAGATGTTTCAATACAGAACGAAATTCTAACCAATCAAGGTCCAACAGCAAATAGGTCTTGGTTTACATTGAAAGACATTGAGGGAAGTGTCTCGCAATTCTGCAGTGGGACAAGCTACAGCTTTTTATATATAGTAAACAGTTGCTGATAGGTGCTGCAAAATCATTTGTGCGTAGTTTACGCGAGGTAAGGAATTGGGATGCATTGAAAGACGCTTTACTTGAGGAATTTACTGTGAAGTTATCGTCAGCAGAGATACACAGAACTCTACAGAAGCGGCGACAAAAGAAGGGAGAGTCAATACACGAATATGTGTATGCGTTGATGGAAATCGCTAGGCCAATTAAGTTAGATGACTCTAGTCTAATTGAGTACTTCGTGGAGGGTATTCCTGACTCTAGGATAAATAAAGCAATGTTATACCAGGCAGGAAATATAAAAGAACTGAAATTTCAAATCGAGGCTTACAAGAAATCTCGCGGTGACTCAGAGCAAAAGAATAAGAGTTGTTCTCAGCAGGATAGAAGCGATCGTAGAAATGGAGAACCAGCTTTGGGAAAATTCAGAAAGTGTTACAGGTGCGGGGATGAAAATCATTTAATGAAGGATTGCACTAAAAGTAACTTTACTTGTTTCAAGTGGGGACAGCCAGGACATCGTGCAGTAGATTGCAAACAAAAGGTCGAGATCAAAAGGGAAAATTCCTCTAATACACACGTTGTACAAGTCCAGAGAACTGTTTCGAAGCCGACAAGCATTTTCACTGCTTCAGGACTCGAACTCAAAGGGATTAGATCTTTAGGCATAAATTTCAACGGTCTTGTTGATACCGGTGCTGATGTGTGTTTGCTGCCTAGGAGCGTATTTCTAAAGTTCAAAAACATCAAGCTGAGTGGTAGAGAGAAATGTTTAACTGGCATCGGTGAGTGTCAAGTTTAAACTTTTGGAAGCCGATTATACCAGTAACAGTCGACAATATTGAAATGTTAGTAGAATTTCATGTAGTTCCAGATGAGGATATCACCTTTGACGCGATTTTGGGAAGAACGATCCTTGAGCATGTTGATATGCAGGTTACTAAAAACGGTACATACTTTAAACAAAGGACGGTTAATATGGACAGTAAGAGAGAAGTAGATAATCCGCAGAATGATCCGCTAATAGAGTCTTCATGCGCGGAGTTGTTGGATGAATTTAAAGGAGTTTGCATGCTAGCAACAGATAATGTAGAAACTGACATTGGTGCTGATTTGTCTCATCTAAATGAAGATAATGCTAGGGAGGTTAGAAATATGGTGCGAAATTATCAACCTCAAATGAATGTAGATGCACCTGTAAAAATGAAAATAATACTAACCGATGATATTCCAGTATTTCAGCATCCTAGACGCTTAGCCATTTGTGAGCAAAAAATTGTCGATAGGCAGGTAGAAGAATGGTTAAGAGATGGAATTATCAAACCAAGTGTATCAGAATATGCATCACCAGTAGTGTTAGTCGCGAAGAAGAACGGGGAAAAGCGTTTATGTTGCGACTATAGGAAACTCAATGAAAAAATAGTTCGAGATAACTTTCCAATGGCACATATGGATGATGTGTTAGAAAAGCTGCAGGACTCTAAAGTGTTCACCACTTTAGATTTGACTAACGGTTTCTTTCATGTCCCGATTGAAGAAGACTCACAAAAGTACACGTCTTTCGTAACACAAGGTGGGCAGTTCGAATTCTTATATGTACCATTTGGGATTTCAAACTCGCCAGCTGTGTTTACATGGTTTATAACAGCAGTTTTATGTAACGTAGTGAAAAATAATGACGCTGTTGTGTACATGGATGATGTAATAATTCCGAGCAAAAATGTGGAAGAGGGGATATTGAAATTAGGTAAAGTTTTGGAAGTAGCTGCACAGAATGGATTGCGTATAAATTGGGCTAAAGGTCAGTTGTTGCAGACGAAGGTAAATTTTCTGGGTTACATTATTGAAGGTAATACGATTAGGCCAAGTGATGAAAAGACTCAAGCCGTGGCTAATTTTCCAGTGCTGAGAGATAAAAAGGCAATACAACGTTTTCTGGGGCTGACGTCATATTTTAGAAAATTTATTGAAGGTTACGCTGTCATAGCAAGGCCACTATCAGATTTGCTGCGAATGGAGTCCAAATTCGAGTTTAAGGATATTCAACAAATTGCGTTTGAGCAACTTAAGGCTGCATTGACTAGCAGACCTGTTTTGCGGTTATATAACCCAACTTTGGAGACCGAAATACATACAGATGCGTCGAAATGGGGTTATGGTGCAGTTTTGCTACAAAAAGATTTGGAAGATGGATTATTCCATCCGGTTCAGTATATGAGTCGCAAAACCAAATCGTGCGAAGAAAAATACCCAGCGTATGATCTTGAGGTACTTGCGATAATTGAAGCGTTGACTAAATGGCGTGTTTATGTGTTAGGAATACAGTTTAAAATAGTTACGGATTGTAATGCCTTTACAATGACGATGAAAAAGAAGGACGTTCCATTGAGAGTAGCTCGTTGGGCAATGTATTTACAAGATTTTCATTTCAACATAGAACATCGGTCAGGGTCAAAGATGAAACATGTAGATGCATTAAGTCGTGTTTCTTGTTATATGCTATCAGAAAGTATAGTTCACAGATTGAAGGAGGCTCAATCAGCAGACGACTGGGTGAAAGCCGTACGAGAAATAGTGAAAGATAGGGCATATGAGGACTATTACCTTAAAAATCATGTGTTGTATAAGGATCCAAACAAAGAGCTCATTGTAGTGCCGGCACAAATGGAAAAGGAAATTATATTCATGGCACATAATCAAGGTCATTTCTCCGCTAAGCGTACACAGGACTTAGTCGAAAGGACCTATTTCATCCCGAAATTGAAAGAAAAATCAGCTCGAATAGTTAATAGTTGTGTAGCATGCATTATCGTCAATGAGAAATCTGGATAGCGTGAAGGGTACTTGCAGCCAATCGATAAGAGCGATAGACCGTTATTGACCTACCATGTTGAACATGTTGGACCGATGGAAATGACGAAAAAACAGTATAATTATGTTTTTGTTGTTGTGGATGCATTTTCAAAATATGTTTGGTTGTATTCTACTCGCAGTACGGGTGTAGAGGAGGTAATAAAGTGTTTAGAATGGCAAGCGACAAGTTTTGGGAACCCTTTGAGAATAGTTTCGGATAGAGGTTCTGCATTTACTTCCAATTTGTTCCGTGACTATTGCGAAACTCGAAATATACAAAATTTAATGACTACCACAGGCGTTCCACGTGGGAATGGCCAGGTAGAGCGCATGCACAAAATAATTATACCAATGTTGTCAAAGATGAGTATTGGAAATGGAGGTACTTGGTATAAACATTTGAGTAAAGTTCAGCAGATTATCAATTGTGTAGAGCCGCGAAGTACTAAAATATCACCATTTAAGATTTTAACTGGGTTGGACATGCGTATACCAAATGACCTGAACTTAGAAGATCTTATTTAACAGTGAATCATTGAAGAGCTAGATGATGAGCGCGAGAAAATTCGACAGGAAGCTAGAGAAAATATTAAAGCAATTCAGGAAGAAAATAAAACGGCTTTTGATTTAAAAAGAAAAGAAGACAGAAAGTACCAGGTTAACGATATGGTAGCTATAAAATGGACCCAATACGGGACAGGGTTGAAACTTAAGGGAAAGTATCTAGGGCCGTACAAAGTGGTCAAGGTGGGAAATCACGGAAGGTACGAGGTAATAAGAATGGATAAAACTGAAGGACCGTATAAAACTTCATCAGTTGCGGAATTCATGAAACCATGGATAGACCTATCCGGGACGGATGGTCCGTCAGGACAGCCGAATGTAGTATTTGAAAGTCAACGTCTAACGCGTAGCGGCCGGCAATTCTGATCATCTGGTCTGTAAGCTAACAGTTGTCAATCGGATTTTAACAGAACTAAATCGAACATCGAAAAAGAGTCCTTATTCTCGTGAGCTTGGCATTAGACGTATAAAGCGAAACGCAGTATAAGGCAGATTTTGTATTAAGATAATTGTTGTCAAACGGTCTTATTCCTTATAATAAATAAATACTAATATAAATCCCATCAAGGATTGTTATAATCTACAAATTGGGGGCTCGTCCGAGATTAAGCCCACGACAACAACAATAACGACATACATAAATTGTGTTTTATGTGCAAGTATTGAACTGCTACAGGAAAGAGTTGCTGGAGAGAAGAAGTGGCCTGTGTTAAATTGTTTAAGACCCTTTTGCATTAACAAAAGGTAAAGTACTGTAAAAAGATCAATGCAGGAACGGCGCTTCGAAGAAAATTAACGTAACGGAGCTAGCAAGCAGAAAGAACGAACTTCAAGGTCGTGCAGGCGAAGCACGGCACAAAGAAAATTGTGTGTATCATCTTCGAGTTCTACGAAGCGGCATCGAGGAAAAGCAGAGAGAAGACAAAGCACGAGAATTACGGCGGCGAGAAAGAGTAAGCAAACCGACAACGACGGCGAAATTTGGTGTTGGAAAACGATCTGGACGACGACTCGCAAGGGAGATAGCAACGCAGTGAGAGCAAAGCAGAGGCAAGAAAACGGCAGGCGCAACATTGGTAGACAAGGCAAGTGTGCAGAATCTACGTGTTGGCAAATGCGTCGAAAAAAAAAGCAGAAAAAGGAATTCCAATTGGATTTTGACTGTTGTGATTGGATTATGTTGGATTTCTGAACTAACATTTATATATTAATAAGTTTAATTCATATATTAACAATTACAGGTTACAAGTTACTGACAGAAAAGTGCAGTAAATATCAATAGTTTTGAAATATTTGTAAACAGTCACAATGCAAGTTCACGAGATAATGGTACTGCGTGTTGTACAATTGCGACAAAAATTAGGAGAGCTTAATTTGCAGACGTCCGGTGTTAAACGCGACTTACAAAATAGAGCTTATTATATTAGCTTATTATGGCCACCATGATGAAGAAGACGAAGAAGATCAGGAGTCAGTTGCTACAGCGCTAGATGTTTCAATACAGAACGAAATTCTAACCAATCAAGGTCCAACAGCAAATAGGTCTTGGTTTACATTGAAAGACATTGAGGGAAGTGTCTCGCAATTCTGCAGTGGGACAAGCTACAGCTTTTTATATATAGTAAACAGTTGCTGATAGGTGCTGCAAAATCATTTGTGTGTAGTTTACGCGAGGTAAGGAATTGGGATGCATTGAAAGACGCTTTACTTGAGGAATTTACTGTGAAGTTATCGTCAGCAGAGATACACAGAACTCTACAGAAGCGGCGACAAAAGAAGGGAGAGTCAATACACGAATATGTGTATGCGTTGATGGAAATCGCTAGGCCAATTAAGTTAGATGACTCTAGTCTAATTGAGTACTTCGTGGAGGGTATTCCTGACTCTAGGATAAATAAAGCAATGTTATACCAGGCAGGAAATATAAAAGAACTGAAATTTCAAATCGAGGCTTACAAGAAATCTCGCGGTGACTCAGAGCAAAAGAATAAGAGTTGTTCTCAGCAGGATAGAAGCGATCGTAGAAATGGAGAACCAGCTTTGGGAAAATTCAGAAAGTGTTACAGGTGCGGGGATGAAAATCATTTAATGAAGGATTGCACTAAAAGTAACTTTACTTGTTTCAAGTGGGGACAGCCAGGACATCGTGCAGTAGATTGCAAACAAAAGGTCGAGATCAAAAGGGAAAATTCCTCTAATACACACGTTGTACAAGTCCAGAGAACTGTTTCGAAGCCGACAAGCATTTTCACTGCTTCAGGACTCGAACTCAAAGGGATTAGATCTTTAGGCATAAATTTCAACGGTCTTGTTGATACCGGTGCTGATGTGTGTTTGCTGCCTAGGAGCGTATTTCTAAAGTTCAAAAACATCAAGCTGAGTGGTAGAGAGAAATGTTTAACTGGCATCGGTGAGTGTCAAGTTTAAACTTTTGGAAGCCGTTTATACCAGTAACAGTCGACAATATTGAAATGTTAGTAGAATTTCATGTAGTTCCAGATGAGGATATCACCTTTGACGCGATTTTGGGAAGAACGATCCTTGAGCATGTTGATATGCAGGTTACTAAAAACGGTACATACTTTAAACAAAGGACGGTTAATATGGACAGTAAGAGAGAAGTAGATAATCCGCAGAATGATCCGCTAATAGAGTCTTCATGCGCGGAGTTGTTGGATGAATTTAAAGGAGTTTGCATGCTAGCAACAGATAATGTAGAAACTGACATTGGTGCTGATTTGTCTCATCTAAATGAAGATAATGCTAGGGAGGTTAGAAATATGGTGCGAAATTATCAACCTCAAATGAATGTAGATGCACCTGTAAAAATGAAAATAATACTAACCGATGATATTCCAGTATTTCAGCATCCTAGACGCTTAGCCATTTGTGAGCAAAAAATTGTCGATAGGCAGGTAGAAGAATGGTTAAGAGATGGAATTATCAAACCAAGTGTATCAGAATATGCATCACCAGTAGTGTTAGTCGCGAAGAAGAACGGGGAAAAGCGTTTATGTTGCGACTATAGGAAACTCAATGAAAAAATAGTTCGAGATAACTTTCCAATGGCACATATGGATGATGTGTTAGAAAAGCTGCAGGACTCTAAAGTGTTCACCACTTTAGATTTGACTAACGGTTTCTTTCATGTCCCGATTGAAGAAGACTCACAAAAGTACACGTCTTTCGTAACACAAGGTGGGCAGTTCGAATTCTTATATGTACCATTTGGGATTTCAAACTCGCCAGCTGTGTTTACATGGTTTATAACAGCAGTTTTATGTAACGTAGTGAAAAATAATGACGCTGTTGTGTACATGGATGATGTAATAATTCCGAGCAAAAATGTGGAAGAGGGGATATTGAAATTAGGTAAAGTTTTGGAAGTAGCTGCACAGAATGGATTGCGTATAAATTGGGCTAAAGGTCAGTTGTTGCAGACGAAGGTAAATTTTCTGGGTTACATTATTGAAGGTAATACGATTAGGCCAAGTGATGAAAAGACTCAAGCCGTGGCTAATTTTCCAGTGCTGAGAGATAAAAAGGCAATACAACGTTTTCTGGGGCTGACGTCATATTTTAGAAAATTTATTGAAGGTTACGCTGTCATAGCAAGGCCACTATCAGATTTGCTGCGAATGGAGTCCAAATTCGAGTTTAAGGATATTCAACAAATTGCGTTTGAGCAACTTAAGGCTGCATTGACTAGCAGACCTGTTTTGCGGTTATATAACCCAACTTTGGAGACCGAAATACATACAGATGCGTCGAAATGGGGTTATGGTGCAGTTTTGCTACAAAAAGATTTGGAAGATGGATTATTCCATCCGGTTCAGTATATGAGTCGCAAAACCAAATCGTGCGAAGAAAAATACCCAGCGTATGATCTTGAGGTACTTGCGATAATTGAAGCGTTGACTAAATGGCGTGTTTATGTGTTAGGAATACAGTTTAAAATAGTTACGGATTGTAATGCCTTTACAATGACGATAAAAAAGAAGGACGTTCCATTGAGAGTAGCTCGTTGGGCAATGTATTTACAAGATTTTCATTTCAACATAGAACATCGGTCAGGGTCAAAGATGAAACATGTAGATGCATTAAGTCGTGTTTCTTGTTATATGCTATCAGAAAGTATAGTTCACAGATTGAAGGAGGCTCAATCAGCAGACGACTGGGTGAAAGCCGTACGAGAAATAGTGAAAGATAGGGCATATGAGGACTATTACCTTAAAAATCATGTGTTGTATAAGGATCCAAACAAAGAGCTCATTGTAGTGCCGGCACAAATGGAAAAGGAAATTATATTCATGGCACATAATCAAGGTCATTTCTCCGCTAAGCGTACACAGGACTTAGTCGAAAGGACCTATTTCATCCCGAAATTGAAAGAAAAATCAGCTCGAATAGTTAATAGTTGTGTAGCATGCATTATCGTCAATGAGAAATCTGGATAGCGTGAAGGGTACTTGCAGCCAATCGATAAGAGCGATAGACCGTTATTGACCTACCATGTTGAACATGTTGGACCGATGGAAATGACGAAAAAACAGTATAATTATGTTTTTGTTGTTGTGGATGCATTTTCAAAATATGTTTGGTTGTATTCTACTCGCAGTACGGGTGTAGAGGAGGTAATAAAGTGTTTAGAATGGCAAGCGACAAGTTTTGGGAACCCTTTGAGAATAGTTTCGGATAGAGGTTCTGCATTTACTTCCAATTTGTTCCGTGACTATTGCGAAACTCGAAATATACAAAATTTAATGACTACCACAGGCGTTCCACGTGGGAATGGCCAGGTAGAGCGCATGCACAAAATAATTATACCAATGTTGTCAAAGATGAGTATTGGAAATGGAGGTACTTGGTATAAACATTTGAGTAAAGTTCAGCAGATTATCAATTGTGTAGAGCCGCGAAGTACTAAAATATCACCATTTAAGATTTTAACTGGGTTGGACATGCGTATACCAAATGACCTGAACTTAGAAGATCTTATTTAACAGTGAATCATTGAAGAGCTAGATGATGAGCGCGAGAAAATTCGACAGGAAGCTAGAGAAAATATTAAAGCAATTCAGGAAGAAAATAAAACGGCTTTTGATTTAAAAAGAAAAGAAGACAGAAAGTACCAGGTTAACGATATGGTAGCTATAAAATGGACCCAATACGGGACAGGGTTGAAACTTAAGGGAAAGTATCTAGGGCCGTACAAAGTGGTCAAGGTGGGAAATCACGGAAGGTACGAGGTAATAAGAATGGATAAAACTGAAGGACCGTATAAAACTTCATCAGTTGCGGAATTCATGAAACCATGGATAGACCTATCCGGGACGGATGGTCCGTCAGGACAGCCGAATGTAGTATTTGAAAGTCAACGTCTAACGCGTAGCGGCCGGCAATTCTGATCATCTGGTCTGTAAGCTAACAGTTGTCAATCGGATTTTAACAGAACTAAATCGAACATCGAAAAAGAGTCGTTATTCTCGTGAGCTTGGCATTAGACGTATAAAGCGAAACGCAGTATAAGGCAGATTTTGTATTAAGATAATTGTTGTCAAACGGTCTTATTCCTTATAATAAATAAATACTAATATAAATCCCATCAAGGATTGTTATAATCTACAAATTGGGGGCTCGTCCGAGATTAAGCCCACGACAACAACAATAACGACATACATAAATTGTGTTTTATGTGCAAGTATTGAACTGCTACAGGAAAGAGTTGCTGGAGAGAAGAAGTGGCCTGTGTTAAATTGTTTAAAACCCTTTTGCATTAACAAAAGGTAAAGTACTGTAAAAAGATCAATGCAGGAACGGCGCTTCGAAGAAAATTAACGTAACGGAGCTAGCAAGCAGAAAGAACGAACTTCAAGGTCGTGCAGGCGAAGCACGGCACAAAGAAAATTGTGTGTATCATCTTCGAGTTCTACGAAGCGGCATCGAGGAAAAGCAGAGAGAAGACAAAGCACGAGAATTACGGCGGCGAGAAAGAGTAAGCAAACCGACAACGACGGCGAAATTTGGTGTTGGAAAACGATCTGGACGACGACTCGCAAGGGAGATAGCAACGCAGTGAGAGCAAAGCAGAGGCAAGAAAACGGCAGGCGCAACATTGGTAGACAAGGCAAGTGTGCAGAATCTACGTGTTGGCAAATGCGTCGAAAAAAAAAAGCAGAAAAAGGAATTCCAATTGGATTTTGACTGTTGTGATTGGATTATGTTGGATTTCTGAACTAACATTTATATATTAATAAGTTTAATTCATATATTAACAATTACAGGTTACAAGTTACTGACAGAAAAGTGCAGTAAATATCAACAGTTTTGAAATATTTGTAAACAGTCACAATGCAAGTTCACGAGATAATGGTACTGCGTGTTGTACAATTGCGACAAAAATTAGGAGAGCTTAATTTGCAGACGTCCGGTGTTAAACGCGACTTACAAAATAGATTGTTAGCTTATTATGGCCACCATGATGAAGAAGACGAAGAAGATCAGGAGTCAGTTGCTACAGCGCTAGATGTTTCAATACAGAACGAAATTCTAACCAATCAAGGTCCAACAGCAAATAGGTCTTGGTTTACATTGAAAGACATTGAGGGAAGTGTCTCGCAATTCTCCGGCTCGGGAAGCCCGGACATTAATCAATGGGTTGTTGAATTGGAAGAGTGTGCGGTAACAGTGCAGTGGGACAAGCTACAGCTTTTTATATATAGTAAACAGTTGCTGATAGGTGCTGCAAAATCATTTGTGCGTAGTTTACGCGAGGTAAGGAATTGGGATGCATTGAAAGACGCTTTACTTGAGGAATTTACTGTGAAGTTATCGTCAGCAGAGATACACAGAACTCTACAGAAGCGGCGACCAAAGAAGGGAGAGTCAATACACGAATATGTGTATGCGTTGATGGAAATCGCTAGGCCAATTAAGTTAGATGACTCTAGTCTAATTGAGTACTTCGTGGAGGGTATTCCTGACTCTAGGATAAATAAAGCCATGTTATACCAGGCAGGAAATATAAAAGAACTGAAATTTCAAATCGAGACTTACAAGAAATCTCGCGGTGACTCAGAGCAAAAGAATAAGAGTTGTTCTCAGCAGGATAGAAGCGATCGTAGAAATGGAGAACCAGCTTTGGGAAAATTCAGAAAGTGTTACAGGTGCGGGGATGAAAATCATTTAATGAAGGATTGCACTAAAAGTAACTTTACTTGTTTCAAGTGGGGACAGCCAGGACATCGTGCAGTAGATTGCAAACAAAAGGTCGAGATCAAAAGGGAAAATTCCTCTAATACACACGTTGTACAAGTCCAGAGAACTGTTTCGAAGCCGACAAGCATTTTCACTGCTTCAGGACTCGAACTCAAAGGGATTAGATCTTTAGGCATAAATTTCAACGGTCTTGTTGATACCGGTGCTGATGTGTGTTTGCTGCCTAGGAGCGTATTACTAAAGTTCAAAAACATCAAGCTGAGTGGTAGAGAGAAATGTTTAACTGGCATCGGTGAGTGTCAAGTTTAAACTTTTGGAAGCCGATTATACCAGTAACAGTCGACAATATTGAAATGTTAGTAGAATTTCATGTAGTTCCAGATGAGGATATCACCTTTGACGCGATTTTGGGAAGAACGATCCTTGAGCATGTTGATATGCAGGTTACTAAAAACGGTACATACTTTAAACAAAGGACGGTTAATATGGACAGTAACAGAGAAGTAGATAATCTGCAGAATGATCCGCTAATAGAGTCTTCATGCGCGGAGTTGTTGGATGAATTTAAAGGAGTTTGCATGCTAGCAACAGATAATGTAGAAACTGACATTGGTGTTGATTTGTCTCATCTAAATGAAGATAATGCTAGGGAGGTTAGAAATATGGTGCGAAATTATCAACCTCAAATGAATGTAGATGCACCTGTAAAAATGAAAATAATACTAACCGATGATATTCCAGTATTTCAGCATCCTAGACGCTTAGCCATTTGTGAGCAAAAAATTGTCGATAGGCAGGTAGAAGAATGGTTAAGAGATGGAATTATCAAACCAAGTGTATCAGAATATGCATCACCAGTAGTGTTAGTCGCGAAGAAGAACGGGGAAAAGCGTTTATGTTGCGACTATAGGAAACTCAATGAAAAAATAGTTCGAGATAACTTTCCAATGGCACATATGGATGATGTGTTAGAAAAGCTGCAGGACTCTAAAGTGTTCACCACTTTAGATTTGACTAACGGTTTCTTTCATGTCCCGATTGAAGAAGACTCACAAAAGTACACGTCTTTCGTAACACAAGGTGGGCAGTTCGAATTCTTATATGTACCATTTGGGATTTCAAACTCGCCAGCTGTGTTTACATGGTTTATAACAGCAGTTTTATGTAACGTAGTGAAAAATAATGACGCTGTTGTGTACATGGATGATGTAATAATTCCGAGCAAAAATGTGGAAGAGGGGATATTGAAATTAGGTAAAGTTTTGGAAGTAGCTGCACAGAATGGATTGCGTATAAATTGGGCTAAAGGTCAGTTGTTGCAGACGAAGGTAAATTTTCTGGGTTACATTATTGAAGGTAATACGATTAGGCCAAGTGATGAGAAGACTCAAGCCGTGGCTAATTTTCCAGTGCTGAGAGATAAAAAGGCAATACAACGTTTTCTGGGGCTGACGTCATATTTTAGAAAATTTATTGAAGGTTACGCTGTCATAGCAAGGCCACTATCAGATTTGCTGCGAATGGAGTCCAAATTCGAGTTTAAGGATATTCAACAAATTGCGTTTGAGCAACTTAAGGCTGCATTGACTAGCAGACCTGTTTTGCGGTTATATAACCCAACTTTGGAGACCAAAATACATACAGATGCGTCGAAATGGGGTTATGGTGCAGTTTTGCTACAAAAAGATTTGGAAGATGGATTATTCCATCCGGTTCAGTACATGAGTCGCAAAACCAAACCGTGCGAAGAAAAATACCCAGCGTATGATCTTGAGGTACTTGCGATAATTGAAGCGTTGACTAAATGGCGTGTTTATGTGTTAGGAATACAGTTTAAAATAGTTACGGATTGTAATGCCTTTACAATGACGATGAAAAAGAAGGACGTTCCATTGAGAGTAGCTCGTTGGGCAATGTATTTACAAGATTTTCATTTCAACATAGAACATCGGTCAGGGTCAAAGATGAAACATGTAGATGCATTAAGCCGTGTTTCTTGTTATATGCTATCAGAAAGTATAGTTCACAGATTGAAGGAGGCTCAATCAGCAGACGACTGGGTGAAAGCCGTACGAGAAATAGTGAAAGATAGGGCATATGAGGACTATTACCTTAAAAATCATGTGTTGTATAAGGATCCAAACAAAGAGCTCATTGTAGTGCCGGCACAAATGGAAAAGGAAATTATATTCATGGCACATAATCAAGGTCATTTCTCCGCTAAGCGTACACAGGACTTAGTCGAAAGGACCTATTTCATCCCGAAATTGAAAGAAAAATCAGCTCGAATAGTTAATAGTTGTGTAGCATGCATTATCGTCAATGAGAAATCTGGATAGCGTGAAGGGTACTTGCAGCCAATCGATAAGAGCGATAGACCGTTATTGACCTACCATGTTGACCATGTTGGACCGATGGAAATGACGAAAAAACAGTATAATTATGTTTTTGTTGTTGTGGATGCATTTTCAAAATATGTTTGGTTGTATTCTACTCGCAGTACGGGTGTAGAGGAGGTAATAAAGTGTTTAGAATGGCAAGCGACAAGTTTTGGGAACCCTTTGAGAATAGTTTCGGATAGAGGTTCTGCATTTACTTCCAATTCGTTCCGTGACTATTGCGAAACTCGAAATATACAAAATTTAATGACTACCACAGGCGTTCCACGTGGGAATGGCCAGGTAGAGCGCATGCACAAAATAATTATACCAATGTTGTCAAAGATGAGTATTGGAAATGGAGGTACTTGGTATAAACATTTGAGTAAAGTTCAGCAGATTATCAATTGTGTAGAGCCGCGAAGTACTAAAATATCACCATTTAAGATTTTAACTGGGTTGGACATGCGTATACCAAATGACCCGAACTTAGAAGATCTTATTTAACAGTGAATCATTGAAGAGCTAGATGATGAGCGCGAGAAAATTCGACAGGAAGCTAGAGAAAATATTAAAGCAATTCAGGAAGAAAATAAAACGGCTTTTGATTTAAAAAGAAAAGAAGACAGAAAGTACCAGGTTAACGATATGGTAGCTATAAAATGGACCCAATACGGGACAGGGTTGAAACTTAAGGGAAAGTATCTAGGGCCGTACAAAGTGGTCAAGGTGGGAAATCACGGAAGGTACGAGGTAATAAGAATGGATAAAACTGAAGGACCGTATAAAACTTCATCAGTTGCGGAATTCATGAAACCATGGATAGACCTATCCGGGACGGATGGTCCGTCAGGACAGCCGAATGTAGTATTTGAAAGTCAACGTCTAACGCGTAGCGGCCGGCAATTCTGATCATCTGGTCTGTAAGCTAACAGTTGTCAATCGGATTTTAACAGAACTAAATCGAACATCGAAAAAGAGTCGTTATTCTCGTGAGCTTGGCATTAGACGTATAAAGCGAAACGCAGTATAAGGCAGATTTTGTATTAAGATAATTGTTGTCAAACGGTCTTATTCCTTATAATAAATAAATACTAATATAAATCCCATCAAGGATTGTTATAATCTACAAATTGGGGGCTCGTCCGAGATTAAGCCCACGACAACAACAATAACGACATACATAAATTGTGTTTTATGTGCAAGTATTGAACTGCTACAGGAAAGAGTTGCTGCAGAGAAGAAGTGGCCTGTGTTAAATTGTTTAAAACCCTTTTGCATTAACAAAAGGTAAAGTACTGTAAAAAGATCAATGCAGGAACGGCGCTTCGAAGAAAATTAACGTAACGGAGCTAGCAAGCAGAAAGAACGAACTTCAAGGTCGTGCAGGCGAAGCACGGCACAAAGAAAATTGTGTGTATCATCTTCGAGTTCTACGAAGCGGCATCGAGGAAAAGCAGAGAGAAGACAAAGCACGAGAATTACGGCGGCGAGAAAGAGTAAGCAAACCGACAACGACGGCGAAATTTGGTGTTGGAAAACGATCTGGACGACGACTCGCAAGGGAGATAGCAACGCAGTGAGAGCAAAGCAGAGGCAAGAAAACGGCAGGCGCAACATTGGTAGACAAGGCAAGTGTGCAGAATCTACGTGTTGGCAAATGCGTCGAAAAAAAAAAGCAGAAAAAGGAATTCCAATTGGATTTTGACTGTTGTGATTGGATTATGTTGGATTTCTGAACTAACATTTATATATTAATAAGTTTAATTCATATATTAACAATTACAGGTTACAAGTTACTGACAGAAAAGTGCAGTAAATATCAATAGTTTTGAAATATTTGTAAACAGTCACAATGCAAGTTCACGAGATAATGGTACTGCGTGTTGTACAATTGCGACAAAAATTAGGAGAGCTTAATTTGCAGACGTCCGGTGTTAAACGCGACTTACAAAATAGAGCTTATTATATTAGCTTATTATGGCCACCATGATGAAGAAGACGAAGAAGATCAGGAGTCAGTTGCTACAGCGCTAGATGTTTCAATACAGAACGAAATTCTAACCAATCAAGGTCCAACAGCAAATAGGTCTTGGTTTACATTGAAAGACATTGAGGGAAGTGTCTCGCAATTCTCCGGCTCGGGAAGCCCGGACATTAATCAATGGGTTGTTGAATTGGAAGAGTGTGCGGTAACAGTGCAGTGGGACAAGCTACAGCTTTTTATATATAGTAAACAGTTGCTGATAGGTGCTGCAAAATCATTTGTGCGTAGTTTACGCGAGGTAAGGAATTGGGATGCATTGAAAGACGCTTTACTTGAGGAATTTACTGTGAAGTTATCGTCAGCAGAGATACACAGAACTCTACAGAAGCGGCGACCAAAGAAGGGAGAGTCAATACACGAATATGTGTATGCGTTGATGGAAATCGCTAGGCCAATTAAGTTAGATGACTCTAGTCTAATTGAGTACTTCGTGGAGGGTATTCCTGACTCTAGGATAAATAAAGCCATGTTATACCAGGCAGGAAATATAAAAGAACTGAAATTTCAAATCGAGACTTACAAGAAATCTCGCGGTGACTCAGAGCAAAAGAATAAGAGTTGTTCTCAGCAGGATAGAAGCGATCGTAGAAATGGAGAACCAGCTTTGGGAAAATTCAGAAAGTGTTACAGGTGCGGGGATGAAAATCATTTAATGAAGGATTGCACTAAAAGTAACTTTACTTGTTTCAAGTGGGGACAGCCAGGACATCGTGCAGTAGATTGCAAACAAAAGGTCGAGATCAAAAGGGAAAATTCCTCTAATACACACGTTGTACAAGTCCAGAGAACTGTTTCGAAGCCGACAAGCATTTTCACTGCTTCAGGACTCGAACTCAAAGGGATTAGATCTTTAGGCATAAATTTCAACGGTCTTGTTGATACCGGTGCTGATGTGTGTTTGCTGCCTAGGAGCGTATTACTAAAGTTCAAAAACATCAAGCTGAGTGGTAGAGAGAAATGTTTAACTGGCATCGGTGAGTGTCAAGTTTAAACTTTTGGAAGCCGATTATACCAGTAACAGTCGACAATATTGAAATGTTAGTAGAATTTCATGTAGTTCCAGATGAGGATATCACCTTTGACGCGATTTTGGGAAGAACGATCCTTGAGCATGTTGATATGCAGGTTACTAAAAACGGTACATACTTTAAACAAAGGACGGTTAATATGGACAGTAAGAGAGAAGTAGATAATCTGCAGAATGATCCGCTAATAGAGTCTTCATGCGCGGAGTTGTTGGATGAATTTAAAGGAGTTTGCATGCTAGCAACAGATAATGTAGAAACTGACATTGGTGTTGATTTGTCTCATCTAAATGAAGATAATGCTAGGGAGGTTAGAAATATGGTGCGAAATTATCAACCTCAAATGAATGTAGATGCACCTGTAAAAATGAAAATAATACTAACCGATGATATTCCAGTATTTCAGCATCCTAGACGCTTAGCCATTTGTGAGCAAAAAATTGTCGATAGGCAGGTAGAAGAATGGTTAAGAGATGGAATTATCAAACCAAGTGTATCAGAATATGCATCACCAGTAGTGTTAGTCGCGAAGAAGAACGGGGAAAAGCGTTTATGTTGCGACTATAGGAAACTCAATGAAAAAATAGTTCGAGATAACTTTCCAATGGCACATATGGATGATGTGTTAGAAAAGCTGCAGGACTCTAAAGTGTTCACCACTTTAGATTTGACTAACGGTTTCTGTCATGTCCCGACCCAACTTTGGAGACCGAAATACATACAGATGCGTCGAAATGGGGTTATGGTGCAGTTTTGCTACAAAAAGATTTGGAAGATGGATTATTCCATCCGGTTCAGTATATGAGTCGCAAAACCAAATCGTGCGAAGAAAAATACCCAGCGTATGATCTTGAGGTACTTGCGATAATTGAAGCGTTGACTAAATGGCGTGTTTATGTGTTAGGAATACAGTTTAAAATAGTTACGGATTGTAATGCCTTTACAATGACGATGAAAAAGAAGGACGTTCCATTGAGAGTAGCTCGTTGGGCAATGTATTTACAAGATTTTCATTTCAACATAGAACATCGGTCAGGGTCAAAGATTAAACATGTAGATGCATTAAGCCGTGTTTCTTGTTATATGCTATCAGAAAGCATAGTTCACAGATTGAAGGAGGCTCAATCAGCAGACGACTGGGTGAAAGCCGTACGAGAAATAGTGAAAGATAGGGCATATGAGGACTATTACCTTAAAAATCATGTGTTGTATAAGGATCCAAACAAAGAGCTCATTGTAGTGCCGGCACAAATGGAAAAGGAAATTATATTCATGGCACATAATCAAGGTCATTTCTCCGCTAAGCGTACACAGGACTTAGTCGAAAGGACCTATTTCATCCCGAAATTGAAAGAAAAATCAGCTCGAATAGTTAATAGTTGTGTAGCATGCATTATCGTCAATGAGAAATCTGGATAGCGTGAAGGGTACTTGCAGCCAATCGATAAGAGCGATAGACCGTTATTGACCTACCATGTTGACCATGTTGGACCGATGGAAATGACGAAAAAACAGTATAATTATGTTTTTGTTGTTGTGGATGCATTTTCAAAATATGTTTGGTTGTATTCTACTCGCAGTACGGGTGTAGAGGAGGTAATAAAGTGTTTAGAATGGCAAGCGACAAGTTTTGGGAACCCTTTGAGAATAGTTTCGGATAGAGGTTCTGCATTTACTTCCAATTTGTTCCGTGACTATTGCGAAACTCGAAATATACAAAATTTAATGACTACCACAGGCGTTCCACGTGGGAATGGCCAGGTAGAGCGCATGCACAAAATAATTATACCAATGTTGTCAAAGATGAGTATTGGAAATGGAGGTACTTGGTATAAACATTTGAGTAAAGTTCAGCAGATTATCAATTGTGTAGAGCCGCGAAGTACTAAAATATCACCATTTAAGATTTTAACTGGGTTGGACATGCGTATACCAAATGACCCGAACTTAGAAGATCTTATTTAACAGTGAATCATTGAAGAGCTAGATGATGAGCGCGAGAAAATTCGACAGGAAGCTAGAGAAAATATTAAAGCAATTCAGGAAGAAAATAAAACGGCTTTTGATTTAAAAAGAAAAGAAGACAGAAAGTACCAGGTTAACGATATGGTAGCTATAAAATGGACCCAATACGGGACAGGGTTGAAACTTAAGGGAAAGTATCTAGGGCCGTACAAAGTGGTCAAGGTGGGAAATCACGGAAGGTACGAGGTAATAAGAATGGATAAAACTGAAGGACCGTATAAAACTTCATCAGTTGCGGAATTCATGAAACCATGGATAGACCTATCCGGGACGGATGGTCCGTCAGGACAGCAGAATGTAGTATTTGAAAGTCAACGTCTAACGCGTAGCGGCCGGCAATTCTGATCATCTGGTCTGTAAGCTAACAGTTGTCAATCGGATTTTAACAGAACTAAATCGAACATCGAAAAAGAGTCGTTATTCTCGTGAGCTTGGCATTAGACGTATAAAGCGAAACGCAGTATAAGGCAGATTTTGTATTAAGATAATTGTTGTCAAACGGTCTTATTCATTATAATAAATAAATACTAATATAAATCCCATCAAGGATTGTTATAATCTACATAAATTTCCTTTGAATAAGTACAGTACAGCAATGGGGATAATTTCTACATTTGGCATCATAAATTATAAAGAAAATGTACAATTTTCTAACAGATGAAGGAGCAATTTTTCCTGATCACCAAAGTCATAAAACAATGTAACGAAGAAAGGACTCTCACACCTCAAATCGGATTTTTAACAAATCGAAATTTTAATGATCGTCCCGTATCCCGCCCCCGGAAAAGTAGTCGAACAAGTCGATGCGTGCACTTGTGTGCACTTGTTCTCAGAAGCCCTCACACCTCTAATCCGAATTTTAATGATCGAACACATACGCCACTTCCGAAAAGCGACAGGCAATCAAATTTAACGGCCACTTTCCTCAACTCGCCCCTCCACAAAAGGTCTCATAGGCCCATAAAACGATCGGTTCCCTCTTCCCCTCTTCCGCAAAAAGGGTCACGTAGGCCATTAACTCACTCCCAACCCATATTAATTAGGGTCACGTACCTGCATATTGATTAGGGGCAAGTACGGTCATAAATCATTAAACGGTTCCACCCATGGCACGAGTGGTGGCTCTGTTGGTACTGGGTTGGGTGGAACAAGATTGGGTGTCTCATCTGTCGGATTGGCCGCTAAGTTTATTGTGGTCGTCGTGGTCGTGGCTTCTTCTGTTTCCTGGATGGTTGATAGTCCTAAACTGGTGAGTCCTTGTCGTGTCCTCCGGGCTGGTTTCCGAAAAGCATTCCTCTCGCGTGCGGTAGCTGCGTCCACTAGTGGTTCAAAAACGTTATAGTCCCGTGGTGAGCGTTTACGATTGTTGTCCTGTTCCCTCGTTTGTGGTGTATTGCTAGTCTCCTTGACGTCGGTGGGCTTAAGGTGACTGTTAGCCTGCATGGTCTCTACGAGGTTTGCAGGCTCAGACTTGTATTGCAGGATCGGTGATGGTGTCGTTGCCTCTGGTGCATTTGTCTTCCTTGTCGTTGTCTTCGTCGGTGTCGTTGCGTTCGTCGGTGTCGTTGTCGAAATGGGCTATGAATAACATAGTTAGTATGACCCATTTAAAGAGAAAGCGGTAATAAATTCCTAGTATTTGCCTGATTAATTCGGTAGAATCAATTTAACCCATTGATGAGTTTGTGTTAGAAGATTACATCAAGCATGGTTCTACGATTAGAAAGAGCGGGAAGATTTTTTAGTAATAGTCTACTATGGTAAGAAGGCATGCGAGAATTAGGATTTCACCTAAGACACCGGAGGGCAAAAAGCAGAAATTGTTTTTGTTCAGATTAAACTCTACCCGGATGAACATCGTATTGGGGACACCATATACAAGATCCACATTGAAGAGGAACAAGAGAAGTATATAAAGATTTAGTAACGTAGGGATCGTAAACTTTTTCGTCCAGCGCTTTATAAATCCCAGGACTCCAAAAACTCGATTAGCGGCAGTAGAAATATGCTGGACACACACATACGGATCATCGAGCAAGGCGACACCTGTAATAGAATAGCTGTAATAGAATACCTGTAAGATAATACCTGTAAAAGAATAAACTACTCAGTTTTTCAATAAAAGACATTGAAATGAAATTCATGCAACAGTTTTTTTTTATTTATGTTTCGCGTTCTTTTTAACAATTATATAAGTTGAATAACAACTTTTTCTCCGACTGCGGCTCACATCTAAATAAAGGTGTGGGTACTCTGATCTTTTTTAAACATTTTTATGATCTTCGTTTTAATGCACCACATAACACCTATTATTATTAATGAGAAAATTAAATAAACCATTAATTTACAATTTTAAAAATGTATGTATTTTTATTTTTCATGTATTTTGAAATTTGAGCATTCCATAATTACACAACTTTTAAATAAATTATTAATCGCATTGGGTTGAGGATTTCTTGTGTATTCTACAATTTGTAAAATAGCTGGGGAAGTGTATTAAACTTTCTTCAAGGCCCAAATCAATTATGTTTGTAGTCAAATATTTGCTAAAAAATTCTTAAAAATTCCTAGCTTCACCCCTTACAATGACTGTAATTTTCTAAAAAGATGAGCAGAGAAATAAAAAGCGACTTGGACAATTATTGAGAAATATTACAAAAAAAAAAAGAGTCTGACGTACAAGTAGCCCTCAGTACCAAACCCTTCTTCAGTCATAAATTTCCTTTGAAGAAGTACAGTACAGCAATGGGGATAATTTCTACATTTGGCATCATAAATTATAAATAAAATGTAAAATTTTCTAACAGAGTATGAAGGAGCAGTTTTTCCTGATCACCAAAGTCATAAAACAATGTAACGAAGAAAGGACTCTCACACCTCAAATCGGATTTTTAACAAATCGAAATTTTAATGATCGTCCCGTATCCCACCCCCGGAAAAGTAGTCGAACAAGTCGATGCGTGCACTTGTGTGCACTTGTTCTCAGAAGCCCTCACACCTCTAATCCGAATTTTAATGATCGGACACATACGCCACTTCCGAAAAGGGACAGGCAATCAAATTTAACGGCCACTTTCCTCAACTCGCCCCTCCACAAAAGGTCACATAGGCCGATAAAACGATCGGTTCTCTCTTCGCCTCTTCCGCAAAAAGGGTCACGTAGGCCATTAACTCACTCCCAACCCATATTAATTAGGGTCACGTACCTGCATATTGATTAGGGGCACGTACGGTCATAAATCATTAAATATTTACCCCAGGGTAACTGGTTTGTCGTCCCTCATGATGATCAAGTGTTCTGTTCCGGACAATCCTTTCAACTGGGCCAGTTCGCTTTCCAAAAACGGTTCCACCCATGGCACGAGTGGTGGCTCTGTTGGTACTGGGTTGGGTGGAACAAGATTGGGTGTCTCATCTGTCGGATTGGCCGCTAAGTTTTTTGTGGTCGTCGTGGTCGTGGCTTCTTCTGTTTCCTGGATGGTTGGTAGTCCTAAACTAGTGAGTCCATGTCGTGTCGTCTGGGCTGGTTTCCGAAAAGGGTTCCTCTCGCGTGCTAGTGGTTCAAAAACGTTATAGTCCCGTGGTGAGCGTTTACGATTGTTGTCCTGTTCCCTCGTTTGTGGTGTATTGCTAGTCTCCTTGACGTCGGTGGGCTTAAGGTGACTGTTAGCCTGCATGGTCTCTACGAGGTTTGCAGGCTCAGACTTGTATTGCAGGATCGGTGATGGTGTCGTTGCCTCTGGTGCATTTGTCTTCCTTGTCGTTGTCTTCGTCGGTATCGTTGCGTTCGTCGGTGTCGTTGTCGTGGGGTGAGGTGTCATTTGTAGGCACCTACGGCCACATTGGAGTCTCGCCTGGATTCCACACAGGAAATCTATACCTAGTATGACGTCGTCCAGCATTTCCGGCAGGACTAGAAGAGACAAGTATGTCCCTCGTTGATCCAGGCATACCTGCACCATTATGGCTCTCGCCACCTCCCTTACGGAGCCATCTGCTAGGCTGATTTGGGTACGTGCGTCATGTACATTCGTTCCGGTGTCCAGTAGTCGTGCCATTCGTTCGCGAACAAATGACACTGTCGCTCCGGTGTCCAGCGTGGCCCAAAGTGACCTACCCTCAATGGTCACTAGGGCTTCGATCCGTCCACTTTCCAATCGTAGGCGATGCATTACTTCCGGGGACTCGTGGTGTTGGTGGTCTCCGTCCGGTTCCTTGTCGGACGGAACTGAGCCCGATGAGTCCAACCCGAACTCCTTTACAAGGCTTTGCAGCTCGTCTCACTTGTGATTGGTTGCAAGTCTATTAGAAAATACAATTTTTTTTTCGTTAGCACTTTGTTGCACAGGTTTTGTTCTATTTATTTTATTTTATTTATAAATAGTGATACTCGTT
The DNA here is from genome assembly GCA_035047465.1 of Drosophila sordidula. Classification (NCBI taxonomy): domain Eukaryota; kingdom Metazoa; phylum Arthropoda; class Insecta; order Diptera; family Drosophilidae; genus Drosophila; species Drosophila sordidula. Next base: position 30,687 of record JAWNPQ010000140.1, read on the forward strand.
CACGAAGTGAAACTAGTATATTGGTTTTGTGCAATGCCCATCATGCTGTCCGTCCGTCTGTCGGCGCTATTGAAGTTAGAGACTTGAAACTTGGAATATGTACTTATAGTTATCTGCTTCAGACAAAGTGTTAATATTTTTATGCCACGCCTACTGGGAGGCTGGCAAATCCTCAAATCGCAAATCGATTAAAGTTGAATATTTCCCACAATATTAAAGTTAGAGTCACCAAATTTGGTATATAGATCGCTGGTGATCTCCTCAAAAAAATGCGGCCTTGATTTCCAGGCCATACCCAAAAAATCGGAAATGGTTATATCTCCCACATTTTTAGGTCTAGAGTAACCAAATTTTAAAGATTCGTAAAAAAAATTTCACGGCCACGCCCACTCCCGCCCCCCCGCAAATCGCGAAAAGCTATATCTCCCACAATTTTGGAGCTAGAGTCACAAAATTTGGCAGACAGTGTTTGGGTGACCTTCTCTTAAGATCGAGCGGAAAAATATTGGCCACGCCCACCCCCACCCCTACGAAATATATTTTTGGAGGTATAGCTTTCCCGATTTGCGGAGTGGGCATGGCCGGGAAACTTTTTACGAATCGTTAAAGGGGGTGACCAGCCATCTACCTTTAAAATTCGGCTCCAAAATGATGGGAGATATAGGCTTTCGCACTTTGCTGGGACGGGAGAAGGCGGGGGTCGACGTGGGCGGTAAATTTTTGTACCGTTATTTAGAGGAACTGACCACTAATCTACCTTCAAAATTTGGTGACTCTAGCTCTAATACTTTAGATGATATAGCCATTTCGGGTTTTTTAAGGCGGGGTGTCTGGGGGTCGTTCTAGTGGGCGTGGCAGGGATATCACGGACTCAATCTTTTGGGGAGGTCACCAGCAATCTACATACCAAGTTTGGTTTCTGTAGCTTTAAAATTGTGTTCATTATACACGTGTTACCGTTTTGAGCTTGTAAATATATCGATTTTAGCGATTATGTTGGCGGAAGGGGGCGTGGCCAGAAAATTTTTTCTGTGATATTTGGGGGACCTTACCAGTAATATATATGGTGACTCTAGCTCTAAAACTGTGGGAGATATAGCCATTTCCGATTTTTTAAGGGTGGGAGCGCTGGGGGGCGTTTTAGTGGGCGTAGCCGGGAAATCAGGGCTGCATTTTTTGGAGGAGATCACCAGCTATCTACATATCAAATTAACGTTAATATTGTGGGAAATATTCAACTTTAATCGATTTGCGATTTGAGGTGTATCGACGTGGCTCAAAAATCTTAACACTTTGTCTGAAGCAGATAACTACAAGTATATATGCCAAGCTTTAAGTCTCTATCGTCAATAGCGTTGAAAAATATTGCGTTCATACGGATAGACGGACGGACAGCATGACGGACATTGCACAAAACCAATATAATAGTTTCAATTCGTGAACGAGTATAACAAATAGAAAAAATTGAGGCACTTTTTTTGTGGTCCGGGTCCCGAATTCTCAGTTCACTCACAATTCCAGAGAATATGAGTGGAAGCGTTCCATTTGCTTAGAGTGGATTGAGGGAGATAGAAGTTGTTGTGCAACTTGCACCCTCACACCGCAGAACATTTTCTGTGTTCGCTGTGGTCGGTCGCTTTACTTCCCTTTCAGTTTTTGAGAGCAGGGAAATATTCAAAGGGTTCGCCACTTCGGCCTGAAATCTTCGCATTTTCATTAATAATTGTTGGTGGGGGTACTTAGAAGCGAGTGCGCTTTCGAGAAAGATTTTCGGGATGAGTGTGCACGCCCACTTATTCATATTTCTACATGTATATGCATTATTGTAATTGTGTGCCCGTGGTGCCATGGTGGCTACCATATGCTTGTGTGCGATTGTGTCTTGGGTGCAAGCGAAAACGGTGTTTTGATGCACTTCACACCTGTTGCATTCATACACACATACACAGAATCAGACATACACACACCCACATGTAAACGTAGTCTGCACGCTGTGAACAGCTACTGCGCTTGGGTCCCACTATGGAAACTAAATTCGTGTATAACTTCTAAACTGAGAGTATGATCTTAATGAAACTTTCAGGGCTTAACAAGTGCATTGAAATCTATGTACAAACCAAAGCCCAAGTCCGTAGTATTATATTACGTTATTTTCACATTACATATATGGGGCGAATGGGGGGAGGTATCCAGAATCCAAAAAAATCCTCACCTGCGTATGCTTAACGCGAACAATTTGGATCTAATTTGGTGGCTCTAGCTCTTATGGTTTTTAAGATATGCTAAAAAACCGATAATTATCGATATTAAAAAAAACGAGATGAGTTATGGGTGATTTGAAATAAACTTAATCTGCGTATGGACGAGACACGGCTAGATCGACTTGGCTCGAAGTGCTTCCGTCTGCCTGTTACATACATTTGCACAAAACCATTATAGGCTGATTTAACAATTGTCAATGGATTCAGGGTATAACAAAATAATTTAAATATTTAAAAAAAACAATTTTAATTTTTATAATTTTGCCGTTTGGGACCGGATTATTAATATCGAAGAAAAAAATCTAAACCTGAGAATTTATTATTATTTTCCCGATTTTACGACCGGATTATGTAATTCAAATTAAAAAAAGTAAAAACTTTAATTTATAAATCTCTTCTTTAGTTTAGGGTTATTTAATCAAAAAAGATCAAAGACTTGATATTCGCTCACCGCACAAAACAATTATTTAAAACAATTATTTATTTTCGCTAACCGCACAAAACAATTATTTTCCCTACTCGCTAGATATCAGGAGTTCGCTTACCTCCAAGCCGGTCTCCGTAACGGTCACTCCTTTTCCTGCCGGTCGTTTTTTCCTCTTGTCTTTTTTGTTATTTGGAAAATAAAATCCTGGTTTTGTCACACGTTTTTTTTGTTGTTTTCCGGTTATTTTTACACATAAACAAAAAAATATAACTGATATTCCTTCCCTCGGAAGAGTAACACTCCACTTTTGTTTGTCTTTGTTTTTTTTCTTCTACCAAGTGTTGTCTATGTCCCAAAAACTCTGTCTCTTGCCTTGCTTAGCGCGTACCTCACTCTCCGTCTAGGGCTAAAACTTGACTCCCTATTTACCTCAAAAACTGCTCCTAGATTCGCTGCTGTCAGTCCTCTGCCAGAAAAAAAACACTCACTCCTGCCGGAAAATCTCAAGAACCGACTTGAGCTTTTGTTTGTAGCTCAGTTTCACTCAGCAGGTGTTCGCTTATCAGTGCACTTGCATTCATTTTATTGCTGCAGCTGAACGACTTTTGAGCGCATGTCTTCGTTTATTGCTGCAGCTGCGCAGCTTTTGAACGCCTGCTATAGGTCGGAACAGCTGCGGAGCTTTAGAGCGCCTGCTATAGGTCGCCACAGCTTCGGAGCTTTTGAGCGTTTGTTGTCGTTAGAGATGCCGCTGTGGAACTTTTGAGCATTTGTTTTCCATTAGAGATGCCGCCGTGGAAGTTTTGAGCGTTTTCTTTCATTAGAGATGCCGCTGTGCGTTTTGTTTTCATTAGAGATACCCGACTAGCCCCCTTGTTTTAAAAAAAGAATATATCGTTGGGATTTGAACTAAATAATAATATGTAATCCTGCCACTCCGGAGCGTCAATAGCTTAACCTAAGATAACAAAACTAAAACTAATTACCACCTCGGGGCATCAAAAATATATAACTACAAAAATAAAAAACAAGTATGGAGCTCTAGTCGGGAGCGCCTGACTAAGGGATACCCTGAACCCTGTGTTCACATACATTTCAACCCCCTTGCATTCATACACACATACACAAAAACACACACACACAGACAAATTCACGCCGCAAGCAGTGCGTTTCTCAGCCGCTGCGCTTGAGCCCTACAAAGGAAAATAAATTCGTGAATAATTTTTAAACTAAGAGCATGATCGTAATACAATTTTTACTACATAACAAGAGCACTGAAATCTATGTACAAACCAAAGCCCAAGTCTGTAGTATTTGAATTGAGTTTTTTCATGAACGCAGCGTTCTCGGAAACTACAAAAGCTAGAGACTCAAAGTAAACGACTATAGATTCTGTAATATCATACGCAATACGAGTTTATAATTTGTTGTCGATATTTTGCACCGTTTCACTAATATCGATAAAAATGATTCATTAATATCAATAAAAATCGATTTTAATACTTGTTTTTCTTAGCATATGCGCTTTGGTTTGTATAGGTAATTATATTAAAATACAAAACGAAATAGGCAACGATGAGCATCGGGGTTCATATACCAGACTATTCTATGAAGACAATAATGTTTATTTATGCACTCATAGTAATAATGACAGCGCGTGATTCGCATGTTTGTATTGGTGGGCGGTGTATCAGTTTGTCATCTAATTACAGGACACCGCTAATTAAAAGTTTGTGATGCACTTTGCCAGAGATAAGTTCATTTTAGCGAAATAACAAAATTACTGCTAAACAGCGCGTTCAGGGAATACGCAGGATACCATCCGGTTATGCATGCAGCCACTGAAATGCTGCGCAATAACATGACGTTGTTTTTTTCGCTATGGTCAACCTTGATATTGAACGTAAGCCTATTTGCTGTCAGCAGAAACTGTGGTGCACAAACTCAATTATACACACACGTACGACGGGGAGGGGATGGGGAAGAACAATGCATTTATGGATGCCATCCAGCATATCTGTCAATAAACAAACGGCAACCTGCAGCCACTTAGCTGTTGCAGGTCTTAGTTTTTAGTTTTAGTTTTTAGCGTTTTCAGCTGGCGATTCCTTTGCTCCAGCTTCGTGGAGGCCGGGGCTGATGCAGGTTCGTGCTTTTGCATGCTCAAATCATTTAAACAGTGATTAAAGCAAACGCTGAAAACTGGCTGAGGGGGATTGGGTTAGTGGGCCAAATAGCGCAAGAGATGCCTGGACCTAATGCTGGCACCTTGGCTGCCGCATTTGGTACTTAGCTTATACTTCATGCCTGCCAAATATTTAGAATATATCGTTTAAATTGTGTCTGTAATCGTTGCGTCTATATTATAAAAGGGGCTGAAATGGACGGCACGCCCATTTTCTCGAGATTATTTTTAAACAATTTCAGGAGCATGAATCCATTGACTAAACTAAAAACTTCGGCAAGCCTTACAATCATTAATGAATGTCTCAAAAAGTGGTTATATTCCCCACAGTGCAGTGTTAGTAGGTTACACGCATACACACCCTTACTCGATAATTCGGATATTCGAACTTGCAGTTGTCGTCGCCCTCATTCACCTGCCTCTTCGTGTTGTAGTCGCCGCCGTCTGTCACCATTGTCTTTCACTTTCGGACGGAGCCTGAGCCGGAGTCGTAGCTGGTATCGGGTTGGGTCGCTACCGTATCTTTTGTTTGTGGTAACCACTGGCAGCAGCTGTTTGAAGTCTGCTTTTCTCAGTGATAATCGGTAATTATACAGTTGGAACACTTTTCACAGGGTGGACTGGATATGCGTATTTTCTCACATTTATATAGTTGGGATATATAAAATTGAGAATAATGATAAGGTCATTATTATTATTACGTTTCAGCGCTTATTTTCGAACTTTTCTTTATTTTTAATAAAAAATAAAAATTAATTATTTATATGTAAAAAATAAAAACTAAAAATATTTTGTAAATTCTGGAATTTGGAAATGTATTAAAAAATTACATGAAAAATGCAATTTGTTTTTACAAATGAAATGTATTCAAAAATCACCTGAACAAGGCTATTTGTTTTTACAATGTCTTGCTGTTTGTCCGTCCGTCCGTATGGACGTAATATTTCCGTCGCTTTGAAGTTAGAGCTTGGAATATAAATACTCGGGTATACCCGCGTTCCTCGCTGGGGACGGGTCAATTCGTGGATGTATGGCTAGGGGTATGGCAAACCGATTGAATCTTTAATGCTACATTCATCAAACTTTACCTCCTCTTAAGATCGCACAACATGGATCCTCCCAGTGGGGACGTGCGAAATCGAAAATCCATATCTTATACAGTTTTAAAGCTAGATTAACCAAATTAGGCAGACAGTTTTCCGATGACCTCCTCTAAAGATAGAGTCGAGTAATTTTGGGCACGCCCTCTCTAGATATTTTACCAAAATAACAATAATAATTAAGAACGTTTTCGACTGTTTTAAGCTGTTAACGAGTATTGCGCAGTCGATTACACCCGTCTTCAAAGTTTTTAAAAATAGTTCTATAAAAACTATAACTGAGCCCATTTAAATGAGAAAAAAGGTTAAATGGTTGCATACAAATATATATATAATAGGCAGAATGACGCACCTCCGACCCCATAAAGTATATATATTTTTTATCAGGACGACGAGCTGAATCGACATAGCCATGTCCGTCTCGAAAACTACAAAAGCTACTTTAGAAACCTAAATTTTCGACTATAGATACTTCTTAAGCATACGTTTACCTCTTTTTTCGATACCTTGTCCTAATTCATTAATATCTCAATATTTATAAGAGGTCAACTCACAAAAAAGTTAAGCATGTTGTTTTTTTAATACACCCACTACCCATATTTATAAGAGGTCAACTCACAAAAAACTTAAGCATGTTGTTTTTTTAATACACCCACTCCCCATAAATATGAAAAAACCCAATTCAAGTACCTCAGCGTTTGGTTTGTGTAGATATCAAGACCATAATAAGCATCAGATTCAAATACCAGACTAGTCTTTGTAGTCCATAGTGAAGTCTTATTTTAGTTGAGGGCCATAGTTGACCATAGTAAAATTGAAAAAGTGAGTTCTATAGCTCTGAACTTTATGCTTTATGAACTTTATAACAAAATTACTGCTAAACAGCGCGTTCGGGGAATACGCAGGATACCATCCGGTTATGCATGCAGCCACTGAAATGCTGCGCAATAACATGACGTTGTTTTTTTCGCTATGGTCAACCTTGATATTGAACGTAAGCCTATTTGCTGCCAGCACAAACTGTGGTGCACAAACTCAATTATACACACACGTACGACGGGGAGGGGATGGGGAAGAACAATGCATTTATGGATGCCATCCAGCATATCTGTCAATAAACAAACGGCAACCTGCAGCCACTTAGCTGTTGCAGGTTTTAGTTTTTAGTTTTAGTTTTTAGTGTTTTCAGCTGGCGATTCCTTTGCTCCAGCTTCGTGGAGGCCGGGGCTGATGCAGGTTCGTGCTTTTGCATGCTCAAATCATTTAAACAGTGATTAAAGCAAACGCTGAAAACTGGCTGAGGGGGATTGGGTTAGTGGGCCAAATAGCGCAAGAGATGCCTGGACCTAATGCTGGCACCTTGGCTGCCGCATCCATAGGTGCATTTTTATTTGGTAAATTACAAATGTTGTCAACGCAATATAAAAGGCTCAACTTGAAATCTATTTCGTGAAAAAAATCTTTAAATGGAACACAACTTTGTAGGGTAATTAATTACAAGTTTAGGGCAGTTAATTGTAAAGTAAACTTTCTTATACTTTTTAAAAAAAGCATCTTTTAATTCTTCGAATTCGACAACTACACAATGTTTCTTGATTAACTTCAGTATTCCCTTCCGATTTGTATGGACTTTGGAACATAGCTTATACTTCATGCCTGCCAAATATTTAGAATATATCGTTTAAATTGTGTCTGTAATCGTTGCGTCTATATTATAAAAGGGCCTGAAATGGACGGCACGCCCATTTTCTCGAGATTATTTTTAAACAATTTCAGGAGCATGAATCCATTGACTAAACTAAAAACTTCGGCAAGCCTTACAATCATTAATGAATGTCTCAAAAAGTGGTTATATTCCCCACAGTGCAGTGTTAGTAGGTTACACGCATACACACCCTTACTCGATAATTCGGATATTCGAACTTGCAGTTGTCGTCGCCCTCATTCACCTGCCTCTTCGTGTTGTAGTCGCCGCCGTCTGTCACCATTGTCTTTCACTTTCGGACGGAGCCTGAGCCGGCGTCGTAGCTGGTATCGGGTTGGGTCGCTACCGTATCTTTTGTTTGTGGTAACCACTGGCAGCAGCTGTTTGAAGTCTGCTTTTCTCAGTGATAATCGGTAATTATACAGTTGGAACACTTTTCACAGGGTGGACTGGATATGCGTATTTTCTCACATTTATATAGTTGGGATATATAAAATTGAGAATAATGATAAGGTCATTATTATTATTACGTTTCAGCGCTTATTTTCGAACTTTTCTTTATTTTTAATAAAAAATAAAAATTAATTATTTATATGTAAAAAATAAAAACTAAAAATATTTTGTAAATTCTGGAATTTGGAAATGTATTAAAAAATTACATGAAAAATGCAATTTGTTTTTACAAATGAAATGTATTCAAAAATCACCTGAACAAGGCTATTTGTTTTTACAATGTCTTGCTGTTTGTCCGTCCGTCCGTATGGACGTAATATTTCCGTCGCTTTGAAGTTAGAGCTTGGAATATAAATACTCGGGTATACCCGCGTTCCTCGCTGGGGACGGGTCAATTCGTGGATGTATGGCTAGGGGTATGGCAAACCGATTGAATCTTTAATGCTACATTCATCAAACTTTACCTCCTCTTAAGATCGCACAACATGGATCCTCCCAGTGGGGACGTGCGAAATCGAAAATCCATATCTTATACAGTTTTAAAGCTAGATTAACCAAATTAGGCAGACAGTTTTCCGATGACCTCCTCTAAAGATAGAGTCGAGTAATTTTGGGCACGCCCTCTCTAGATATTTTACCAAAATAACAATAATAATTAAGAACGTTTTCGACTGTTTTAAGCTGTTAACGAGTATTGCGCAGTCGATTACACCCGTCTTCAAAGTTTTTAAAAAAAGTTCTATAAAAACTATAACTGAGCCCATTTAAATGAGAAAAAAGGTTAAATGGTTGCATACAAATATATATATAATAGGCAGAATGACGCACCTCCGACCCCATAAAGTATATATATTTTTTATCAGGACGACGAGCTGAATCGACATAGCCATGTCCGTCTCGAAAACTACAAAAGCTACTTTAGAAACCTAAATTTTCGACTATAGATACTTCTTAAGCATACGTTTACCTCTTTTTTCGATACCTTGTCCTAATTCATTAATATCTCAATATTTATAAGAGGTCAACTCACAAAAAAGTTAAGCATGTTGTTTTTTTAATACACCCACTACCCATATTTATAAGAGGTCAACTCACAAAAAACTTAAGCATGTTGTTTTTTTAATACACCCACTCCCCATAAATATGAAAAAACCCAATTCAAGTACCTCAGCGTTTGGTTTGTGTAGATATCAAGACCATAATAAGCATCAGATTCAAATACCAGACTAGTCTTTGTAGTCCATAGTGAAGTCTTATTTTAGTTGAGGGCCATAGTTGAACATAGTAAAATTGAAAAAGTGAGTTCTATAGCTCTGAACTTTATGCTTTATGAACTTTATAACAAAATTACTGCTAAACAGCGCGTTCGGGGAATACGCAGGATACCATCCGGTTATGCATGCAGCCACTGAAATGCTGCGCAATAACATGACGTTGTTTTTTTCGCTATGGTCAACCTTGATATTGAACGTAAGCCTATTTGCTGCCAGCACAAACTGTGGTGCACAAACTCAATTATACACACACGTACGACGGGGAGGGGATGGGGAAGAACAATGCATTTATGGATGCCATCCAGCATATCTGTCAATAAACAAACGGCAACCTGCAGCCACTTAGCTGTTGCAGGTTTTAGTTTTTAGTTTTAGTTTTTAGTGTTTTCAGCTGGCGATTCCTTTGCTCCAGCTTTGTGGAGGCCGGGGCTGATGCAGGTTCGTGCTTTTGCATGCTCAAATCATTTAAACAGTGATTAAAGCAAACGCTGAAAACTGGCTGAGGGGGATTGGGTTAGTGGGCCAAATAGCGCAAGAGATGCCTGGACCTAATGCTGGCACCTTGGCTGCCGCATCCATAGGTGCATTTTTATTTGGTAAATTACAAATGTTGTCAACGCAATATAAAAGGCTCAACTTGAAATCTATTTCGTGAAAAAAATCTTTAAATGGAACACAACTTTGTAGGGTAATTAATTACAAGTTTAGGGCAGTTAATTGTAAAGTAAATTTTCTTATACTTTTTAAAAAAAGCATCTTTTAATTCTTCGAATTCGACAACTACACAATGTTTCTTGATTAACTTCAGTATTCCCTTCCGATTTGTATGGACTTTGGAACATAGCTTATACTTCATGCCTGCCAAATATTTAGAATATATCGCTTAAATTGTGTCTGTAATCGTTGCGTCTATATTATAAAAGGGGCTGAAATGGACGGCACGCCCATTTTCTCGAGATTATTTTTAAACAATTTCAGGAGCATGAATCCATTGACTAAACTAAAAACTTCGGCAAGCCTTACAATCATTAATGAATGTCTCAAAAAGTGGTTATATTCCCCACAGTGCAGTGTTAGTAGGTTACACGCATACACACCCTTACTCGATAATTCGGATATTCGAACTTGCAGTTGTCGTCGCCCTCATTCACCTGCCTCTTCGTGTTGTAGTCGCCGCCGTCTGTCACCATTGTCTTTCACTTTCGGACGGAGCCTGAGCCGGCGTCGTAGCTGGTATCGGGTTGGGTCGCTACCGTATCTTTTGTTTGTGGTAACCACTGGCAGCAGCTGTTTGAAGTCTGCTTTTCTCAGTGATAATCGGTAATTATACAGTTGAAACACTTTTCACAGGGTGGACTGGATATGCGTATTTTCTCACATTTATATAGTTGGGATATATAAAATTGAGAATAATGATAAGGTCATTATTATTATTATGTTTCAGCGCTTATTTTCGAACTTTTCTTTATTTTTAATAAAAAATAAAAATTAATTATTTATATGTAAAAAATAAAAACTAAAAATATTTTGTAAATTCTGGAATTTGGAAATGTATTAAAAAATTACATGAAAAATGCAATTTGTTTTTACAAATGAAATGTATTCAAAAATCACCTGAACAAGGCTATTTGTTTTTACAATGTCTTGCTGTTTGTCCGTCCGTCCGTATGGACGTAATATTTCCGTCGCTTTGAAGTTAGAGCTTGGAATATAAATACTCGGGTATACCCGCGTTCCTCGCTGGGGACGGGTCAATTCGTGGATGTATGGCTAGGGGTATGGCAAACCGATTGAATCTTTAATGCTACATTCATCAAACTTTACCTCCTCTTAAGATCGCACAACATGGATCCTCCCAGTGGGGACGTGCGAAATCGAAAATCCATATCTTATACAGTTTTAAAGCTAGATTAACCAAATTAGGCAGACAGTTTTCCGATGACCTCCTCTAAAGATAGAGTCGAGTAATTTTGGGCACGCCCTCTCTAGATATTTTACCAAAATAACAATAATAATTAAGAACGTTTTCGACTGTTTTAAGCTGTTAACGAGTATTGCGCAGTCGATTACACCCGTCTTCAAAGTTTTTAAAAAAAGTTCTATAAAAACTATAACTGAGCCCATTTAAATGAGAAAAAAGGTTAAATGGTTGCATACAAATATATATATAATAGGCAGAATGACGCACCTCCGACCCCATAAAGTATATATATTTTTTATCAGGACGACGAGCTGAATCGACATAGCCATGTCCGTCTCGAAAACTACAAAAGCTACTTTAGAAACCTAAATTTTCGACTATAGATACTTCTTAAGCATACGTTTACCTCTTTTTTCGATACCTTGTCCTAATTCATTAATATCTCAATATTTATAAGAGGTCAACTCACAAAAAAGTTAAGCATGTTGTTTTTTTAATACACCCACTACCCATATTTATAAGAGGTCAACTCACAAAAAACTTAAGCATGTTGTTTTTTTAATACACCCACTCCCCATAAATATGAAAAAACCCAATTCAAGTACCTCAGCGTTTGGTTTGTGTAGATATCAAGACCATAATAAGCATCAGATTCAAATACCAGACTAGTCTTTGTAGTCCATAGTGAAGTCTTATTTTAGTTGAGGGCCATAGTTGACCATAGTAAAATTGAAAAAGTGAGTTCTATAGCTCTGAACTTTATGCTTTATGAACTTTATAACAAAATTACTGCTAAACAGCGCGTTCGGGGAATACGCAGGATACCATCCGGTTATGCATGCAGCCACTGAAATGCTGCGCAATAACATGACGTTGTTTTTTTCGCTATGGTCAACCTTGATATTGAACGTAAGCCTATTTGCTGCCAGCACAAACTGTGGTGCACAAACTCAATTATACACACACGTACGACGGGGAGGGGATGGGGAAGAACAATGCATTTATGGATGCCATTCAGCATATCTGTCAATAAACAAACGGCAACCTGCAGCCACTTAGCTGTTGCAGGTTTTAGTTTTTAGTTTTAGTTTTTAGTGTTTTCAGCTGGCGATTCCTTTGCTCCAGCTTTGTGGAGGCCGGGGCTGATGCAGGTTCGTGCTTTTGCATGCTCAAATCATTTAAACAGTGATTAAAGCAATCGCTGAAAACTGGCTGAGGGGGATTGGGTTAGTGGGCCAAATAGCGCAAGAGATGCCTGGACCTAATGCTGGCACGTTGGCTGCCGCATCCATAGGTGCATTTTTATTTGGTAAATTACAAATGTTGTCAACGCAATATAAAAGGCTCAACTTGAAATCTATTTCGTGAAAAAAATCTTTAAATGGAACACAACTTTGTAGGGTAATTAATTACAAGTTTAGGGCAGTTAATTGTAAAGTAAACTTTCTTATACTTTTTAAAAAAAGCATCTTTTAATTCTTCGAATTCGACAACTACACAATGTTTCTTGATTAACTTCAGTATTCCCTTCCGATTTGTATGGACTTTGGAACATAGCTTATACTTCATGCCTGCCAAATATTTAGAATATATCGTTTAAATTGTGTCTGTAATCGTTGCGTCTATATTATAAAAGGGGCTGAAATGGACGGCACGCCCATTTTCTCGAGATTATTTTTAAACAATTTCAGGAGCATGAATCCATTGACTAAACTAAAAACTTCGGCAAGCCTTACAATCATTAATGAATGTCTCAAAAAGTGGTTATATTCCCCACAGTGCAGTGTTAGTAGGTTACACGCATACACACCCTTCCTCGATAATTCGGATATTCGAACTTGCAGTTGTCGTCGCCCTCATTCACCTGCCTGCCAAATATTTAGAATATATCGTTTAAATTGTGTCTGTAATCGTTGCGTCTATATTATAAAAGGGGCTGAAATGGACGGCACGCCCATTTTCTCGAGATTATTTTTAAACAATTTCAGGAGCATGAATCCATTGACTAAACTAAAAACTTCGGCAAGCTTTACAATCATTAATGAATGTCTCAAAAAGTGGTTATATTCCCCACAGTGCAGTGTTAGTAGGTTACACGCATACACACCCTTCCTCGATAATTCGGATATTCGAACTTGCAGTTGTCGTCGCCCTCATTCACCTGCCTCTTCGTGTTGTAGTCGCCGCCGTCTGTCACCATTGTCTTTCACTTTCGGACGGAGCCTGAGCCGGAGTCGTAGCTAGTATCGGGTTGGGTCGCTACCGTATCTTTTGTTTGTGGTAAACACTGGCAGCAGCTGTTTGAAGTCTGCTTTTCTCAGTGATAATCGGTAATAATACAGTTAGAACACGTTTCACATGGTGGACTGGATATGCGTATTTTCTCACATTTATATAGTTGGGATATATAAAATTGAGAATAATGATAAGGTCATTATTATTATTACGTTTCAGCGCTTATTTTCGAACTTTTCTTTATTTTTAATAAAAAATAAAAATTAATTATTTATATGTAAAAAATAAAAACTAAAAATATTTTGTAAATTCTGGAATTTGGAAATGTATTAAAAAATTACATGAAAAATGCAATTTGTTTTTACAAATGAAATGTATTCAAAAATCACCTGAACAAGGCTATTTGTTTTTACAATGTCTTGCTGTTTGTCCGTCCGTCCGTATGGACGTAATATTTCCGTCGCTTTGAAGTTAGAGCTTGGAATATAAATACTCGGGTATACCCGCGTTCCTCGCTGGGGACGGGTCAATTCGTGGATGTATGGCTAGGGGTATGGCAAACCGATTGAATCTTTAATGCTACATTCATCAAACTTTACCTCCTCTTAAGATCGCACAACATGGATCCTCCCAGTGGGGACGTGCGAAATCGAAAATCCATATCTTATACAGTTTTAAAGCTAGATTAACCAAATTAGGCAGGACGACGAGCTGAATCGACATAGCCATGTCCGTGTCGAAAACTACAAAAGCTACTTTAGAAACCTAAATTTTCGACTATAGATACTTCTTAAGCATACGTTTACCTCTTTTTTCGATACCTTGTCCTAATTCATTAATATCTCAATATTTATAAGAGGTCAACTCACAAAAAAGTTAAGCATGTTGTTTTTTTAATACACCCACTACCCATATTTATAAGAGGTCAACTCACAAAAAACTTAAGCATGTTGTTTTTTTAATACACCCACTCCCCATAAATATGAAAAAACCCAATTCAAGTACCTCAGCGTTTGGTTTGTGTAGATATCAAGACCATAATAAGCATCAGATTCAAATACCAGACTAGTCTTTGTAGTCCATAGTGAAGTCTTATTTTAGTTGAGGGCCATAGTTGACCATAGTAAAATTGAAAAAGTGAGTTCTATAGCTCTGAACTTTATGCACTCATAGTAATAATTACAGTGCGTGATTCGCATGTTTGTATTGGTGGGCGGTGTATCAGTTTGTCATCTAATTACAGGACTCCGCTAATTAAAAGTTTGTGATGCACTTTGCCAGAGATAAGTTCATTTTAGCGAAATAACAAAATTAGTGCTAAACAGCGCGTTCGGGGAATACGCAGGATACCATCCGGTTATGCATGCAGCCACTGAAATGCTGCGCAATAACATGACGTTGTTTTTTTCGCTATGGTCAACCTTGATATTGAACGTAAGCCTATTTGCTGCCAGCACAAACTGTGGTGCACAAACTCAATTATACACACACGTACGACGGGGAGGGGATGGGGAAGAACAATGCATTTATGGATGCCATCCAGCATATCTGGCAATAAACAAACGGCAACCTGCAGCCACTTAGCTGTTGCAGGTTTTAGTTTTTAGTTTTAGTTTTTAGCGTTTTCAGCTGGCGATTCCTTTGCTCCAGCTTCGTGGAGGCCGGGGCTGATGCAGGTTCGTGCTTTTGCATGCTCAAATCATTTAAACAGTGATTAAAGCAAACGCTGAAAACTGGCTGAGGGGGATTGGGTTAGTGGGCCAAATAGCGCAAGAGATGCCTGGACCTAATGCTGGCACCTTGGCTGCCGCATCCATAGGTGCATTTTTATTTGGTAAATTACAAATGTTGTCAACGCAATATAAAAGGCTCAACTTGAAATCTATTTCGTGAAAAAAATCTTTAAATGGAACACAACTTTGTAGGGTAATTAATTGCAAGTTTAGGGCAGTTAATTGTAAAGTACACTTTCTTATACTTTTTAAAAAAATCATCTTTTAATTCTTCGAATTCGACAACTACACAATGTTTCTTGAATAACTTCAGTATTCCCTTCCGATTTGTATGAACTTTGGAACATAGCTTATACTTCATGCCTGCCAAATATTTAGAATATATCGTTTAAATTGTGTCTGTAATCGTTGCGTCTATATTATAAAAGGGGCTGAAATGGACGGCACGCCCATTTTCTCGAGATTATTTTTAAACAATTTCAGGAGCATGAATCCATTGACTAAACTAAAAACTTCGGCAAGCCTTACAATCATTAATGAATGTCTCAAAAAGTGGTTATATTCCCCACAGTGCAGTGTTAGTAGGTTACACGCATACACACCCTTCCTCGATAATTCGGATATTCGAACTTGCAGTTGTCGTCGCCCTCATTCACCTGCCTCTTCGTGTTGTAGTCGCCGCCGTCTGTCACCATTGTCTTTCACTTTCGGACGGAGCCTGAGCCGGAGTCGTAGCTAGTATCGGGTTGGGTCGCTACCGTATCTTTTGTTTGTGGTAACCACTGGCAGCAGCTGTTTGAAGTCTGCTTTTCTCAGTGATAATCGGTAATAATACAGTTAGAACACGTTTCACATGGTGGACTGGATATGCGTATTTTCTCACATTTATATAGTTGGGATATATAAAATTGAGAATAATGATAAGGTCATTATTATTATTACGTTTCAGCGCTTATTTTCGAACTTTTCTTTATTTTTAATAAAAAATAAAAATAAGTTATTTATATGTAAAAAATAAAAACTAAAAATATTTTGTAAATTCTGGAATTTGGAAATGTATTAAAAAATTACATGAAAAATGCAATTTGTTTTTACAAATGAAATGTATTCAAAAATCACCTGAACAAGGCTATTTGTTTTTACAATGTCTTGCTGTTTGTCCATCCGTCCGTATGGATGTAATATTTCCGTCGCTATTGAAGTTAGAGCTTGGAATATAAATACTCGGGTATACCCGCGTTCCTCGCTGGGGACGGGTCAATTCGTGGATGTATGGCTAGGGGTATGGCAAACCGATTGAATCTTTAATGCTACATTCATCAAACTTTACCTCCTCTTAAGGTCGCACAACATGGATCCTCCCAGTGGGGACGAGCGAAATCGATTTAATCTATAAATCTTGACTCGGGAAAATCCATATCTTATACAGTTTTAAAGCTAGATTAACCAAATTAGGCAGACAGTTTTCCGATGACCTCCTCTAAAGATAGAGTCGAGTAATTTTGGGTACGCCCTCTCTAGATATTTTACCAAAATAACAATAATAATTAAGAACGTTTTCGACTGTTTTAAGTTCTTACTGGTATAAAAACTATAACTGAGCCCATTTAAATGAGAAAAAAGGTTAAATGGTTTTATACAAATATATATAATAGGCAGAATAACGCACATCCGACCCCATAAAGTGTCCGTCTCGAAAACTACAAAAGCTAATTTAGAAACCTAAATTTTCAACTATAGATACTTCTAAAGCATACGTTTACCTCTTTTTTTCGATACCTTGTCCTAATTCATTAATATCTCAATATTTATAAGAGGTCAACTCACAAAAAAGTTAAGCATGTTGTTTTTTTAATACACCCACTCCCCATAAATATGAAAAAACCCAATTCAAGTACCTCAGCGTTTGGTTTGTGTAGATATCAAGACCATAATAAGCATCGGATTCAAATACCAGACAAGTCTATGTAGTCCATAGTGAAGTCTTATTTTAGTTGAGGGCCATAGTTGACCATAGTAAAATTGAAAAAGTGAGTTCTATAGCTCTGAACTTTATGCACTCATAGTAATAATTACAGTGCGTGATTCGCATGTGTTTGTATTGGTGGGCGGTGTATCAGTTTGTCATCTAATTACAGGACACCGCTAATTAAAAGTTTGTGATGCACGTTGCCAGAGATAAGTTCATTATTTCGGGGAATACGCAGGATACTATCCGGTTATGCATGCAGCCACTGAAATGCTGCGCAACAACATGACGTCGTTTTTTTCGCTATGGTCAACCTTGATATTGAACGTAAGCCTATTTGCTGCCAGCACAAACTGTGGTGCACAAACTCAATTATACACACACGTACGACGGGGAGGGGATGGGGAAGAACAATGCATTTATGGATGCCATCCAGCATATATCTGTCAATAAACAAACGGCAACCTGCAGCCACTTAGCTGTTGCAGGTTTTAGTTTTTAGTTTTAGTTTTTAGCGTTTTCAGCTGGCGATTCCTGTGCTCCAGCTTTGAGGAGGCCGAGGCTGATGCAGGTTCGTGCTTTTGCATGCGAACCCAGGCCCAAATCATTTAAACAGTGAGCAAAGCAAACGCTGAAAACTGGCTGAGGGGGATTGGGTTAGTGGGCCAAATAGCGCAAGAGATACCTGGACCTAATGCTGGCACCTTGGCTGCCGCATCCATAGGTGCATTTTTAGTTAGCAAATTACAAATGTTTTCAAAGCAATAAAAAAAGCCTCTACTTGAAATCTATTTCGAGAAAAAACGTAATACACATCAACAAAAAAAACTGCTCCTAGACTCACTGCTGTCAGTCCTCTGCCAGAAAAAATACTCACTCCTGCCAGAAAATCTCAAGAACCGACTCGACTTGTTTGTAGGTCAGTTTCACTCAGCAGTTACATTCATTTTATTGCTGCAGCTGAACGGCTTTTGAGCGCATGTCTTCGTTTATTGCTGCAGCTGCGCTGCTTTTGAACGCCTGCTATAGGTCGGCACAGCTGCGGAGCTTTTGTCCGCCTGCTATAGGTCGGAACAGCTGCGCAGCTTTAGAGCGCCTGCTATAGGTCGCCACAGCTGCGGAGCTTTTGAGCGTTTGTTGTCGTTAGAGATGCCGCTGTGGAACTTTTGAATATTTGATTTTCCATTAGAGATGCCGCCGTGGAACTTTTGAGTTTGCTTTCATTAGAGATGCAGCTGTGCGTTTTGTTTTCATTAGAGATGTCCGACTAGCCCCCTTGTTTTAAAAAAAAGAAAATATCGTTGGGATTTGAACTAAATTATAATATATAATCCTGCCACTCCGGGGCGTCGATAGCTTAACCTAAGATAACAAAACTAAAACTAATCGGGGCATCAAAAAAATATAACAAGAAAAATAAAAAATAAGAAAGAAGAAAATGAAAAGAAAACTCCAGAAGGTAGGTAGAAGGGAAGGTACTTCTTCACAACATGTATAGCTGAACCCATTGAAAATGGGTAAAAGGAAAAATGGTTTAATATAAATGTATATATTATTAGGAGAAGAAGGACCGCATATATATATATTTGAAAATGGGTAAAAGGAAAAATGGTTTAATATAAATGTATATATTATTAGGAGAAGAAGGACCGCATATATATATTTGACCAGGACAACGAGCTGAATCGACATAGCCATGTCCGTCTCGAAAACTACAAAGTTAGAGCCCTAAATTTTTTGAGTATAGATTCTCCTAAAACATTAGGAAAACAAGTTTATAATTTTTTTTCGATACTTTGCCCTGATTCATTAAAAGAAAATAAGACAAATGTAGTTCTATAGCTCTGAACTTTATGCACTCATAGTAATAATGAGAGCGCGTGATTCGCATGTTTGCATTGGTGGGCAGTGCATCAGTTTGCCATCTAATTACAGGACACCGCTAATTAAAAGTTTGTGACACACGTTGCCAGAGATAAGTTCATTATAGCGAAATAACAAAATTACTGCTGAACAGTGCGTTCGGGGAATACGCAGGATACTGTCCGGTTATGCAAGTAAATTTCTACTTTGATTAAAAGTTGAAAAATATATCAACTTTTGAGCAAGTGCTCTTTTATTGAAAGTAAATTTGCAACTGAATAAACTTAAATCAATTATAGCCCTAGTAAGCTGTGGCTTAGCGGCAGCGGCGTTGGCAGCGACGTTGCTGCTGATGTTGTTGGCCCGTTGGGCAATTCTTCTTGGAATTTTCGGCGGTTGCCGGACGGCGCGTGGAGGAAATGGCATAGACACCAATTCGGCATTTGGCTGCACTTACGAAGTATTGCAATGCTTCTTATTGGGACTGTGAGAATTTATTTGTTGTTAACTTGCATGCAGCCACTGAAATGCTGCGCCATAACATGACGTTGTTTTTTTCGCTGTGGTCAACCTTGAATTGAGCCAATTAGCTGCTGCAGGGGTCTCTCCCAGTGTTAGTTTTTAGCGTTGTCAGCTGGCGATTCCTTTGCTCCAGCTTCGTGGAGGCCGGAGCTGATGCTGGCCCAGGCCCAAATCACTTAAGCAGTGATCAAAGCAAACGCTGAAAACTGGCTGAGGGGGATTGGGTTAGTGGGCCAAATAGCGCAAGAGATGGCTGGACCTAATGCAGGCACCTTGGCTGCCGCATCCACAGGTGCATTTTTATTTGGCAATTTACAAATGTTGTCAACTTAATATAAAAAGCCTCGACTGTCAGCTGTATCAACTTGAAATCTACATCGTGAAAAAAAGTCTTTAAATGCAACACAACTTTGTAGAGTAATTAATTACAAGTTTAGCGCAGGTAAACTTGCAGTTGTCGTCGCCCTCATCCACCTCCCTCTTCGTGTTTTCATCGACGTCGCCTGTCACCGTTGTCTTTCACTGAGCGTAATACATCTGAGTTTCGGGGTCGTGGTCGGAGCCTGAGCCGGAGTCGTAGCTGGTATTGGGTTGGGTCGCTACCGTATCTTTTGTTTGAGGTACTCACTGGCAGCAGCTGCTCGAAGTCTGTTTTTCTCAATGATAATCGGTAATAATACATTGTGTCACTATTAACATGTAATTCCAGTGAATAAACAGCTCTCGGTACAGTTAGAGCACTTTTCACATGGCGAACTGGTTATTCGTATTTGCTCACATTTATATAGTTAGGATATATAAAATAAAGGATAATGTTATATAACGCCATTATGATTGTGCTTTACTGTTATTTTAAATTTTTTCTGTATATTTAATGCAAAGAAAAACAAGTGAGAAGGCTCTAGTCGGGAGCGCCCAACTAGGGGATATCTGCACATTTCACAAAACCACAAATACACACGTATAAGCGGAGGTACGCACACTTATCCTTCGGGTCACGGTCGAGTATGAGGACTTATACGAGTTCACGACGAGGGCAGATATCTATGACGTGCTTGAAAACCAGTTGGAGTTAACAGAGGTTGTTCCGGAGGACATCAACCTGCGGAAAGCCTATGAACAGACACAAACTGCTACCAGTGCGCTGCCCGCGGAAAATGCTCGGAAGAATCACTGAGGCTAGGTTGGGTCAGGTGCCGACTACGGGAGAGAGATGTGGTCAGGAGAACCACATTGCTAAGCAATGTATGTTCTGTAAGGACAAGAGCACGGATTGGAAATACGTTGCCGGTAGTGGCAGGTGTGTACTGTTCAGGAGCGCGCTCGCCTAACTTGAAATTTAATCTAATTTAATTTAAAATGTTTCGACATGATGTAAATGTGTCTTATTGAGGGTTCGCCAGAGCGAAGCTTAGAGGTGTCACCTTCTACAGCTGCTACGCTCCACTGAGCTGGGAACTAGAACGTTTCCAAAGGATGCTGGCCTTCATAAGGGAGAATTCGACGGCTTATGTACTGGAAGGCTGGGAGAGGATATATCATCGACCTCTCTTTTATGAGCTGTTCACTATGTAGGAGATCTACATGGAAAGTGTTAACCTTCGGCAGCCACCAGGCGATTCACTTCGGCATTGGCGCCATTCTGAGTGGAACCCAACCCAAGGATCAGCGGAAGAAATGGCACAAAATATCACAGAGCCTCAGTAATGCGTGCGACTCATCCATGCCCAGAACGAAACCGAACAGACGCGGAACACGATCTCAGAAAAACCTGCTTACGAGCGAAAAGAACTTGCAAAAGATCACGCGGCATGCAGACAGATAGGAGATAGGAAGACCCCAGAACCGGACGGGATCCCAAATAAGGCCCTTAAGTTCGCGGTAGCATCCACACCTGGCGTTTTCATGGATGCATATAATTATTGCCACCTGAAAAAAGCGCGGGAAGATTTGTATACCCTGAACCCATTGAAAATGGGTAAATCAGGGTATTATGGTTTTGTATGTAACAGGGAGAAGGAAGCATCTCCGACCCCATAAAGTATATATATTCTTAATCAGCATCACTAGCCGAGTTGATCTAGCCCTGTCCGTCTGTCCGTCCGCCTGTATGAACGCGTCGATTTCGGAGACTACGGAATCTAGAAAGCTTGGACTCTTTAGGGTCGTGTATACCATATGCAGATCAAGCTTATTTCAAATTATCGATAACTCATCTCATTTTCTTATTATCGATAAATATCGGTTTTTTTACTTTCTTTTTTAAGATATCTTAAAAACCGTAAGAGCTAGAGCAAACTTACTGAGAAATATTTTGGATTTTGGATGCATCCCCCATTCGCCCCATATAAAATTTCATTCTCAGTTAAGAAGTTATACACGAATTTAGCTTCCATAGTGGGACCCAAGCGTTGCAGCTCTTCACAGCGTGCAGCCTGCGTTTATATGTGTGAGTGTGTATGTCTGATTCTGTGTATGTGTGTATGAATGCAAGGGGACTGAAACGTATGAAAACACGGGGTTCAGGGTATCCGCCAGTTGGGCGCTCCCGACTGGACCCTTCTCACTTGTTTAGTATGTTGGACCATTGCTGTACTAATAACACTGTATGATGGTTACCGATACTATTGTAATTGCCACTAACCAATTGTACTCGATATTATAATTAAGATAGTTCGATAGTTCTAGAGAGATCAAGTGTAATCGAGGTAGTTACCACCAATAAGGAATAATTGCAAGCTCTGATGAAATAGGAGAAGCATCAACTTGAATATATAAGAAATTAAGAAAAGAATTAAATAAAACCTAAGTACCCCAACAACTTCAGAAGTGGGATTGCCAACTCATTTAGCCTGCAATTTTGTTCACTCGTACATCTTAACAACATTTTTTCTGACTTAAGAATTGGCTGACGCAATAATTGCAAGAATGAACAAATTGAAAATTGAAAATTGAATGAAATGGCTGACGGCCAAGAAAATTGACTTTCCACCAAGTGCAACATTCAGACAGCTAAAGAAACTTGCCATGGATAACAATTTGACGGATAGTGATGATCTCAATGAAGCTGAATTAGCAAGTGGCGCTGCAGAGGTCAAAGAATTTATGCCGACCATAGGAGCCTCAGTTAGCGAAAAGCTACGCAACCTTCAGAAAGAAGAAGAGCTAATCAACGCTGCAATAAGAGAAGAAGAAGCAACTTGCTGGCTTAATGCGTACTCGAAATAAAGTGACCGATGACATCCAAATGGTAAAGCATTCCATTGCCCAGTTTGCTGCAAGTGAAACAGAGGACGCTAACAAGTGGATATTAGATTTTGAACGAATTTGCAATGACATTGACGACTGTCTAAGCTTCAAATTGCGTTGTGTGCGTATGCTTATGAAGCCAGCTTCAGAAGCTGAATTGTTCTCACGTGTTGATCGATCCAGCTGTTTTGACGAATTCAAGGCAAATTTTCTGAAAACCTTTGGACGGAGTAATTCAACTGCTGAGATTATATTGCTGCTGAAGGAGACAAAATTCAAACCTAAGGAAAATTCTGTAATAGGATATATGTTGCAAATGGAAAAAATTTCTATGAGAGGTAATAATATCCAGCTATTTGTCGGATAGAGTGCTGGACTACCTTACCGATGAGGTACAAGGTGTCAGCTACCAAAGGGGTGCAACCTAATTGGTTTTGCCGACGATCTGGCACTTGTAGTATTGGGAAAAGAAGTCAGTCGAATTTAGGAGGACCGAAAGCCGGCAGCCGACTACTCATGGGTAGCTTAGTTGCTTCCATCCTGCTGTATGCTGCGCCCGTACGGACCACTGTTGTACAGTGTTAGCCATCCACTACGGGGCGCGCCGCATAACGTTCAGTGACGAAGGTTGCGAACAAATGGACAGATGACAAATGTCTAACGTTTTAAGAATAGGAACAGAGGAAGCATTACTTATTACATGGAAAATATACATAATATACGAAATGGGCTATGAATAACATAGTTAGTATGACCCATTTAAAGAGAAAGCGGTAATAAATTCCTAGTATTTCGGCTCGGAACCGCAAAAATAATTTGGCTGATTAATTCGGTAGAATCAATTTAACCCATTGATGAGTTTGTATTAGAAGATTACATCAAGCATGGTTCTACGATTAGAAAGAGCGGGAAGATTTTTTAGTAAAAATCTACTATGGTTAGAAGGCATGGTAGAATTAGGATTCCACTTAAGACACCGGAGGGCAAAAAGCTGAAATTGTTTTTGCTCAGATTAAACTCTACCCGGATGAACATCGTATTGGGGACACCATATACAAGATCCATATTGAAGAGGAACAAGAGAAGTATATAAAGATTTAGTAACGTAGGGATCGTAAACTTTTTCGACCAGCGCTTTATAAATCCCAGGGCTCCAAAAACTCGATTAGGCAGTAGAAATATGCTGGACACACACATACGGATCATCGAGCAAGGCGACACCTGTAATAAAATAGCTGTAATAGAATACCTGTAAGATAATACCTGTAAAAGAATAAACTACTCAGTTTTTCAATAAAAGACATGATGCAAAATTTTTTTTTTATTTATGTTTCGCATTCTTTTTAACAATTATATAAGTTGAATAACAACTTTTTCTCCGACTGCGGCTCACATCTAAATAAAGGTGTGGGTACTCTGATCTTTTTTAAACATTTTTATGATCCTCGTTTTAATGCACCACATAACACCTATTATTATTAATGAGAAAATAAAATGTATTCATGTATTTTGAAATTTGATCACCAAAGTCATAAAACAATGTAACGAAGAAAGGACTCTCACTGTCCCATTCCCTGTGGTGGTGTATTGCTAGTCTCCTTGACGTCGGTGGGCTTAAGGTGACTGTTAGCCTGCATGGTCTCTACGAGGTTTGCAGGCTCAGTCTTGTATTGCAGGATCGGTGATGGTGTCGTTGCCTCTGGTGCATTTGTCTTTCGTGTCGTTGTCTTTGACGTTGTTGTCTTCGTCGGTGTCGTTGCGTTCGTCGGTGTCGTTGTTGTGGGGTGACGTGTCATTTGTAGGCACCTTCGACCACATTGGAGTCTCGTCTCGATTCCACACAGGAAATCTATACCTAGTATGACGTCGTTCTGTAGTGCCGGCAGGACCAGAAGATGCAAGAATATCCCTCGTTGATCCAGACATACCTGCGTTACAACTTCTCTCACCACCTTCTTTACGGAACCGTCTGCTAGGGTGATTCGGGAACGTGCGTCACGCACATTCGTTCCGGTGTCCAGTAGTCGTGCCATTCGTTCGCTAACAAATGACCGTGACGCTCCGGTGTCCAGCTTGGCCCAAAGTGACCTACCCTCAATGGTCACTAGGGCTTCGATCCGTCCACTTTCCAATCGTAGGTGCTGCATTACTTCCGGGGACTCGTGGTGGTGGTGGTCTCCGTCCGGTTCCTTGTCGGACGGAACTGAGCCCGATGACTCCAACCCGAACTCCTCTACAAGGCTTTGCAGCTCGTCTCACTTGTGATTGGTTGCAATTCTATTAGGAAAAGCAATTTTTTTTTGTTAGCACTTTCCTGCAAAGGTTTCGTTTTATTTATTTTATTTTATTTATAAGTATTTTGTTTTTATATATTTATTAAAAGGCGTTCGAAGGATTCTTCTCTGTCGATGTCGAGGATGTAGAAGATGACCGTTGGATGTTTGTTGCGCCGATGTGTGCTAGTTGAAGACCTGTCTTAGACTATTGTTACTCGTCCAAGCTCCCTCCTAATATAGGTCTCGCGGCGCTGCTGCTGTCCTTTGCCGGTGTGTTGCTGTCCTCTGCCGCCGTAGCGCTGTTCGCTGCCGCTGCTCTGCTCTCTGTCGCCGCAGTGCTGTTCGCTGCCGCTGCTCTGCTCTCTGTACTGCCATCAGCTGCTTTGGGGTCTTGGGCGCAAGTGAAAACCCTGTGTTTTGATGCACTTCAGTCCTCTTGCATTCATACACACATACACAGAACCACACATACAAGTTAATTCCCGCAAGCTTAATTTTTAATAAAATAGAAAACCTTAATGGAAATATGTCTTGTTTATTAGAGTTGTAAAATGGAACTGACACTTAAATCAAATCTAAACCGACGACAATGCAACGGTAGCGTGGCAGCGGTAGGGAGCTTTTGAGCGTTTATTATCGTTGGAGATGCCGCTGTGGAACTTTTGAGCATTTGTTTTCCATTAGAGATGGCGCCTTGGAACTTTTGAGCGTTTGCTTTCATTAGAGATGCCCGACTAGCCCCCTTGTTTTAAAAAAAGAAAATATCGTTGGGATTTGAACTAAATAATAATATGTAATCCT
This sequence comes from Drosophila sordidula, assembly GCA_035047465.1. Lineage (NCBI taxonomy): Eukaryota > Metazoa > Arthropoda > Insecta > Diptera > Drosophilidae > Drosophila > Drosophila sordidula. The sequence goes on from JAWNPQ010000140.1 coordinate 56,661, forward strand.
GCCACTCCCGGGCGTCGATAGCTTAACCTAAGATAACAAAACTTAAATTAACCTCGGGGCATCTAAAAAATACAGCAAGAAAGATAAAAAATAAGAAATAAGAAATAAGAAAATTAAAAGAAAACTCCAGAATGTTTGTGGGGGAAGGTACTTCTTCACAACATGTATAGCTGAACCCATTGAAAATGGGTAAAAGGAAAAATGGTTTAATACAAGGGTATGTATAAGGAGAAGAAGGACGCATCTCCGACCGCCTAAAGTATATGTATATATTTGACCAGGCCAACGAACTGAATCGACATAGCCGTGTCCGTCTCGAAAACTACAAAGCTAGAGCCCTAAATTTTTTGATTATAGATTCTCCTAAAATATTAGGAAAACAAGTTTATCATTTTTTTTCGATACTTTGGCCTGATTCATTAAAAGAAAAGAAGTACAAGTAAGAACGTTGCAGTCGGACGTAACCGACTGCGTAATACTTGTTCACAGTACACGGAAATTATTATTGTTATTTTGAAAAAAATATAGAATTTTTATATTTCGTAGGGGCGGGGGTGGGCGTGGCCAACATTAAGAGAGGGTGACACAAACACTTTCTACCACTTTCGAAAAATATTGCGTTCATACGGACAGACGGACGGACAGCATGACGGACATTGCACAAAACCAATATACTAGTTTCACTTCATGAACGAGTATAAAAATTTAGTTCTATAGCTCTGAACTTTATGGACTCATAGTAATAATGTCCATGCGTGATTCGCATGTTTGCATTGGTGGGCGGTGTATCAGTTTGTCATCAAATTACAGCACACCGCTAGCTGAAAGTTTGTGACGCACGTTGACAGAGATAAGTTCATTTTAGCGAAATAACAAAATTACTGCTAAACAGCGCGTTCAGGGAATACGCAGGATACCATCCGGTTATGCATGCCGCCACTGAAATGCTGCGCAATAACATGACGTAGTTTTTTTCGCTATGGTCAACCTTGATATTGAGCGTAAGCCTATTTGCTGCCAGCCACCCTGTGGTGCACAAACTCAATTATGCACACACGTACGACGGGGAGGGGATGGGGAAGAACAATGCATTTATGGATGCCATCCAGCATATCTGTCAATAAACAAACGGCAACCTGCAACCACTTAGCTGCTGCAGGGGTCTCTCCCAGTTTTAGTTTTTAGCGTTGTCAGCTGGCGATTCCTTTGCTCCAGCTTTGTGGAGGCCGGGGCTGATGCTGGTTCGTGCCTTTGCATGCGAACCCAGGCCCAAATCACTTAAGCAGTGAGCAAAGCAAACGCTGAAAACTGGCTGAGGGGGATTGGGTTAGTGGGCCAAATGCGCAAGAGATGCCTGGGCTAAATGCTGGCACCTTGGGTGCCGCATCCATAGGTGCATTTTTATTTGGCTTCCGTTGCAGCAAATCGTTCGGTCTCGAATTAAAAGCACTGTTACCATTGCCACTCTCTGGTTCCAATGACCAGTAGCATTGGCGTTGCTCTGCAATCTGGCTAAAACAGAAGTTTGTCTGACAACCTGACCTGTATTCCAAATGCAGAAGTGTGTGCGTGTGGGTGTGTCTGTGTCTGTGTTTGTGTTTGTGCATGGGTTTCAAATGGTTTCACGCCTCATAACAACGTGCGAAACACTGAAAAACACGAAATTCTAATTGCCCAGGCCAGCTGCCCCACCAGGCCATGGCCCCATGACCCCCTTTACGATGCGAGCCTATTGCACATATACATATTACCACTCGCTTACATATTAATTAAGGTGATTAAATAACAGCCTAGGAATAATTGGCATCACGGAAATGAGAACCTGTGGCAGTAGGAATTAATTATTATACTGTGAAACTAGTATATTGGTTTTGTGCAATGTCCGTTTGTTTGTCCACACCTACAACCGCCCTCTCCCTCCCCCGCAAAGGGCGAAAGCCTGTATCTCCCACAATTTTGGAGCTAGAGGCACAACCTTCTCTTAAGATCGCCCCGAAAACTATTGGGGGTGTGAGTACACCCGCCCGCACGAAATATAAAAATTCTATGTTTCCAAAATAACAATAATAACCTCCGTGTACTGTGAACGAGTATTATGCAGTCGGTTACGTCCGACTGCAACGTTGTTACTTGTTTTAATATTGATGGACGGCCAGGGACTGTCCAATTCGAATTTTCTCTACAAAATCATTAATGCTTATTGCATTTTGCATTTACACTCACCTAGTGTATTTATAGCTCTTTAATGCATTTAAAGGACATTTTTCGTCGCACCCAGTAAAAAGTTGCTACTCAGAGAGAGATTGAAAGTTGTTTATTTCATTTAATATGCAAGTATAAAATGGGTTTTTTGTGTATTTCCATTTTAAAAAATTTGTGTTAAGCTTAAGAATTTATGTAGTCGGATCACGAACTTTTGTTGAGTATCTCGAATTTAAGTCAAGCGAACCACAATTGTCATAAAACCAATCGTTATGCAGTGTTCACTCGATAGTAAGAACTACTCCATGGAAACGTTTTAAGTGTTAAAATAATCGTAAATTGCAATCCTAAATTAAAACAAAAATGAAAAATTCACATATATTTTATTTTTTGTTTTCCTTAGTTAAAACATTTTGACAATCTAGTATGTTTGTTTGCAATATTCAATTTGTATTAAATCTGTTTTTTTTTTTTTTGTTAAATCATCTATGCACATATACTTATATCTAATTCCATTTCCGTGTGTCTATCAGTCCGGCTCTCTGTCAAATTTTTTTTCAATAGGCATGCAAAAATTGACAACAAATTTTACTTGTAAAGCTCTCGGATCCACAGCTTCCATATTTCAAACGCCCATAACTTTGTCAGAACTGAACCAATTTTCATTTTTTTCATGGCTTATTCCCTAGACTGATTCTGCATTCCAAATATATATATTGAGCTGACCACGAATCTACCTTTCAAATTTGACTCTAGCTCTAAAGCTGTGGGAGATATAGCCATTTCCGATTTTTTAAGGCGGGGCATTTTTCGGAGGAGATCACCAGCTATCTAATATCATATCAAATTTGGTGACTCTAACCTTAATATTGTGGGAAATATTCAACTTTAAACGATTTACGATTTGAGGTGTATCGAAATGTTATCTATTTGCCAGCCTCCCAGTGGGCGTAGCATAAAAATCTTAACACTTTGTCTGAAGCAGATAACTACAAGTATATATGCCAACCTTCAAGTCTCTATCTTCAATAGCGTCGAAAAATATTGCGTTCATAAGGACAGACGGACAGCATGACGGACATTGCACAAAACCAATATACTAGTTTCACTTCATGAACGAGTATAAAAATTTAGTTCTATAGCTCTGAACTTTATGCACTCATAGTAATAATGTCCGTGCGTGATTCGCATGTTTGCATTGGTGGGCGGTGCATCAGTTTGCCATCTAATTACAGGACACCGCTAATTAAAAGTTTGTGACGCACGTTGCCAGAGATAAGTTCCTTATAGCGAAATAACAAAATTACTGTTAAACAGCGCGTTCGGGGAATACGCAGGATACTATCCGGTTATGCATGCAGCCACTGAAATGCTGCGCAATAACATGACGTCGTTTTTTTCGCTATGGTCAACCTTGATATTGAACGTAAGCCTATTTGCTGCCAGCACAAACTGTGGTGCACAAACTCAATTATACACACACGTACGACGGGGAGGGGATGGGGAAGAACAATGCATTTATGGATGCCATCCAGCATATCTGTCAATAAACAAACGGCAACCTGCAACCACTTAGCTGTTGCAGGTTTTACTTTTTAGTTTTAGTTTTTAGCGTTTTCAGCTGGCGATTCCTTTGCTCCAGCTTCGTGGAGGCCGGGGCTGATGCAGGTTCGTGCTTTTGCATGCTCAAATCATTTAAACAGTGATTAAAGCAATCGCTGAAAACTGGCTGAGGGGGATTGGGTTAGTGGGCCAAATAGCGCAAGAGATGGCTGGACCTAATGCTGGCACCTTGGCTGCCGCATCCATAGGTGCATTTTTATTTGGCAAATTACAAATGTTTTCAACTTAATATAAAAAGCCTCGACTGTCAGCTGTATCAACTTGAAATCTATATCGTGAAAAAAAGTCTTTAAATGCAACACAACTTTGTAGAGTAATTAATTACAAGTTTAGGGCAGGTAAACTTGCAGTTGTCGTCGCCCTCATCCACCTCCCTCTTCGTGTTGTCGTCGCCGTCGCCTGTCACCGTTGTCTTTCACTGAGCGTAATACAACTGAGTTTCGGGGTCGTGGTCGGAGCCTGAGCCGGAGTCGTAGCTGGTATCGGGTTGGGTCGCTACCGTATCTTTTGTTTGAGGTACTCACTGGCAGCAGCTGCTCGAAGTCTGTTTTTCTCAGTGATAATGGGTAATAATACGTTGTGTCACTATTAACATGTAATTCCAGTGACTAAACAGCTCTCGGTACAGTTAGAGCACTTTTCACATGGCGAACTGGATATTCGTATTTGCTCACATTTATATAGTTAGGATATATAAAATAAAGAATAATGTTATATAATGCCATTATGATTGAGCTTTAGCTCTTATTTTCAAATTTTTCTTTTTATTTAATGCAAAGAAAAACAAGTGAGAAGGCTCTAGTCGGGAGCGCCCAACTAGGGGATACCCTGCACATTTCACAAAACCACAAATACACACGTATAAGCGGAGGTACGCACACTTACCCTTCGGGTCACGGTCGAGTATGAGGACTTATACGAGTTCACGACGAGGGCAGATATCAATGAAGTGCTTGAAAACCAGTTGGAGTTAACAGAGGTTGTTCCGGAGGACATCAACCTGCGGAAAGCCTATGAACTCGTTCGTTCGTTCTCGCATTCGCAACGGTCGTGTTTTTTTCTTGCGCCTCGATTTGTCTAATTTTCACTCATTTAAATCAATCTAATTTTCGATTTTATTGGCCTACAAATTTTATTACAACAGTGTGATTCATTTTCGGTTCTGTGAAACACATTGTTTTGTTAATTTATATTCTTTTAAATAAATTGTCATTTGAGTTTCAAATACAACAACATACTGCAGCGCAAGCAAACTGATTGTCTTGTGCAGTTGCATTGTTTTGTTTTTGCATTTTTCGCTCTTGCTGACATTCCGCGCTCTAAAACTCTCTTCAAAACTCTCTCCGCGCTACTATTGTTGTTGGTGTTGGTCGGCTGTTTTTGTTTTGTTTTTTTCTCTTCATTATTTTTTCCCGTTGCTTTTTTCGGTCGTCGCGCCCGCGCTGTTTATTGTTTGTATTGTTGTTGTAAGTACAAATCAGCATCAATCTAATTTTAACCCTAGTGTGCCTATTTTTTTTCATTAATTTTTCTTTTTCTCTTAGAGCAGAATATTTTTGTTTTATTACTCTATATATATAATGTTTGTCTGCTATAAAAAAGATTGCCAGGTGCGTGCAAACGTAAAAATGGGATTCGTTTGCTGCTGGCTGTGTGACAATATGTCGCACGAAAAATGCGCTGGCCTCAACGGCCGTATTATCGACCTGATTGAGTCCAAATCAGGTTTAAAGTGGACTTGCGAGTCCTGCAGGGATGTTGAAAGAGACATGATGGGATTCATGAGGCAGACAAAGAGGGGCTTTGGAGATATCTTCGGCCAGTTTAAAAAACTGTCCGACGGATTCTCCGCTCTGGATAATGAGTTCAAAGCTATGAAGCTTTTGAACGAATCTCCAAGGCGTAAAAAAGCCAATTTTAGGCTGTCGATTGGCCCAAATCTGCCCCTGCAGAACTGCCCACTACATCCGCTAATTTACAATTAATTAATTTTTCATCCCCCTCTCCAAACATCAAAGACAGAGGTGACCAAACCAACATAGTTCCCATGGATGTTGCTCCTTCTGATCCCGAACCTTTTTCTGATTCGGTAGTTATTAGCCCTGTTGACACTGATCAACTTTCTGGTGCTAGTAAACCAACCGAATCAAATGGTCAATTATCCAAGGCTATTGCCCCATTGGAAGCTATAGCTAAGGTTCCAAATGTGACCCTTGTAGGTGTTCCACAGAAAAAACAAATATTTGTTTCTAGGCTTGCCCTGATACTACATCTGATGATGTCAAAGCTTTTATTCTGGCTAAACTGAAAGCCAATATTACTGTGGAAAAATTCAAATTTTCATATATTCGGGAAATTTCGTCTTTTAAATTAAGTGTTCCGGCGGAACATTTCAGCAAAATTTGCTGTAAAGAGTTCTGGCCAGACCACTTAATCATTAAAGAATATACTGCGAAAAAGAAAAATCGGTCTCCGATTGCACTTCCGCCTCCTGCTGTCAATCTAAGCCCACCTCTTGCAGTTAGTACAAAAAACTAACATCTCCTACCTCCCTCTCACTTGGCTACCAGAATGTAAGAGGTCTTTGTAGCAAACTTTGTAATCTTTATCTTAGTAGCCTATCTTTTCATTTTCATGTCATAGCCTTCTCTGAGACATGGTTAAGGCCTGACATCCTAAATTCTGAAATACTATCTAACAAATTCTCTATCTATAGAAAGGACCGCACTTCTCGTCGTGGTGGTGGTGTGCTTATTGCTGTTGATGCTGATCTATTCTCGGAGATAGTAATAACTAACTTTTGTACAGATATAGAATTTGTTGCCGTCAAATTGTGCATTAATGGTGTCTGCCTTTTTATTACTTGTTCCTATATTCCTCCTTCCTCAGATAATTCTGTATATTCGATGCACCTTTCTGCTATACATTCTGTCTCTGCTATGCTTTCCGATCGTGATTTTCTTGTAGTTCTGGGTGATTTCAATTCTTTCTTGTCTGTTTCCCGTACTGAGCCTATATCATGTCCGGAAGATCCCTATCACCCCACTTTAGAGGTGTTAATTGATTTACCTGCCCGGGTACTAAACCCTGGTAGTAAGCGTCCAGAGCGAGCTCGCCAATTTCGGAAAACCGACTTTAGCAAACTAACTCAACTCTTATCCCAGACTGACTGGTCTCGGCTTTACATGTGTAGGGACATGGATAGTGCAATCGAGATTTTCTATTCTACTATAAACCATCTATTCGATTTATGGCGGTTTGTGATTCGTAAGTCTAAATTGGGGGTAAATTGAGGAAGAGGGGAAGAGGGATGGTTTTTGGTGGGAGGGGGGGAAGTGTGGGAATTTTGGGGTGATTCGCAACATTTTTTCAAACTACTTATAGTTCGCAGAATTATGTTCCTGCTATGCCATATCCTTATCATGTAAATGTTTCTAACTGCATTTTTGGGCCTTTGATCACAGCCCGTATTTTTACCGGGACCTGATGGAGTACCAGGCTGCGTGCTTAGATACTGTGCTGAAGGTCTCTTAAAGCCTTTGTAAAAATTATTTTATTTGTCCGTGGAGTTAAGTTCATTTCCTAATATTTGGAAAGAATCATTTATTATTCCTCTCCTTAAAAAAGGAAACAAGTCTAATGTTCAAAACTATAGAGGTATTTCTAAGTTGTCCGCTATTCCCAAGATTTTCGAGAAGTTGATAACTTTTCAATTACAACATCTTTGTAGATCTGTAATTTCACCCTGCCAGCACGGGTTTATGAAATATAGATCTACTACCACTAACTTATTGGAATTCACGTCTTTTGTTATTAAAGGATTCCAAAATAAAATGCAAACCGATGTCATTTACACTGATTTCAGTAAAGCGTTTGACTCTGTCAATCATTCGCTTTTACTGCATAAGCTTCATCTTCTGGGATTTCCAAATAACGTAATTATCTGGATATCTAACTATTTATCCTTAAGAACCCAAAAAGTTTACTTCAAAGGTCTTGTCTCTAAACCTGTTCAAGTTACTTCCGGAGTACCACAAGGAAGTCACCTTGGTCCGTTATTATTCACCTTATTCATAAATGACCTTCCTTCTGTAATAAACCACTCTCGGGTACTGATGTACGCCGATGACGTAAAACTTTGCCTGTCTTCTACCAATTCTCTAGCTGCCCAAAGTTTGCAATCCGACCTTGACAGTTTCAAAACCTGGTGTCAAGTAAATTTATTAAATCTTAATTACAGTAAGTGCAAATTTATGTCCTTCTATAGACGAATGCCATTTTTTAATAATTATTTCCTTAATGGTAAACCCCTTGAGCGTATTGAGTCCGTTAACGATTTGGGTATTCTTCTTGATCCCAAGCTTAAGTTTAACAAGCATATTTCTTCTGTTGCAAATCGAGCTTTTGGAGTCCTGGGTTTCATAAAGCACTGGTCGAAGGAATTTGACGATCCCTATGTTACTAAAACTCTATATACTTCACTTGTTCGTCCAATTCTTGAATATGGTTCTTGTATATGGTGTCCCCAATACAAGGTTCATCAGGATAGAATTGAATCTGTACAAAAACAATTTCTGCTTTTTGCCCTCCGGGGTCTTAACTGGAATACTAATTATCGCATGCCTTCCTACCATAGTAGACTTTTACTAATAAATCTTCCCTCGCTTTCTAATCGTAGAACCATGCTTGGTGTAATCTTCTTACACAAACTAATTAATGGGGAAATTGATTCTTCCGAATTAATCAGCCAAATTAGTTTTGCGGTTCTGAGTAGAAATACGAGGAATTTTCTACTGCTATCTCTTGAAATGTGTCATAGTAACTATTCTATTCATAATCCTTTTCGTATCTTATGCTCTAATTATAATAATCTTTTCCGAATAATTAGTAAAGCTACTTCTATACCTATCCTGAAAACTTTAGTCCTTTGTCATCTGTCAATTTGTTCGCGATCTTCGTCACCGCACGTTATGCGGGGCGCCCCTCGGTCGGTTGGGCGGGAGATGGGTGGCATTTTGCCTGGGTCCGCGCGTTAACAAGCCCGTGCTTGGTATGGTTGGGCCACTTGAATGTACTGCTCGTTAGTACATCTACGTCCAAACAAACAAACAAACAGACACAAACTGCTACCAGTGGGCTGCCTGCGAAAAATGCTCAGAAGGATCACTGAAGGTAGATTGGGTCAGGTGCCGACTACGAGAGAGAGATGTGGTCAGGAGAACCACATTGCTAAGCAATGTATGTTCTGTAAGGGCAAGAGCACGGATTGGAAACACGTTGCCGGTAGTGGCAGGTGTCCACTGTTCAGGAGCGCGCTCGCCTAACTTGAAATTTAATCACTGTGAGGCAGTCCCTTCTGAGGCAGGTCGTGAGAGAGAGGAGGACGGACGTCAACCTTATATGCGATCCACATAAGCCGATTCGAGGAAGCGGTTAGCGGCTAGTAGCTTGAATAAGGCAGCGATTTGGGCTTTAAAAAGTTTCGACATGATGTAAATGTGTCTTATTGAGGGTTCGATAGAGGTGTCACATTCGAAGCTTCGAAGCTTAGAGGTGTCACCTTCTACAGCTGCTACGCTCCACTGAGCTGGGAACTAGAACGTTTCCAAAGGATGCTGGCCTTCATAAGGGAGAATTCGACGGCTTATGTACTGGAAGGCTGGGAGAGGATATATCATCGACCTCTCTTTTATGAGCTGCTCACTATGTAGGAGATCACATGGAAAGTGTTAACCTTCGGCAGCCACCAGGCCATTAACTTCGCGGTAGCATCCACACCTGGCGTTTTCATGGATGCATATGATTTTTGCCACCTGAAAAAAGCGCGGGAAGATTTGTATACGTGAACCCATTGAAATGGGTCAATCAGGGTATAATGGTTTTGTATGTAACAGGCAGAAGGAAGCATCTCCGACCCCATAAAGTATATATATTCTTAATCAGCATCACTAGCCGAGTTGATCTAGCCCTGTCCGTCTGTCCGTCCGCCTGTATGAACGCGTCGATTTCGGAGACTACGGAATCTAGAAAGCTTGGACTCTTTAGGGTCGTGTATACCATATGCAGATCAAGCTTATTTCAAATTATCGATAACTCATCTCATTTTCTTATTAACGATAAATATCGGTTTTTTTACTCTGTTTTTTAAGATATCTTAAAACCCGTAAGAGCTAGAGCAAACTTAGTTCAAACTGTTCGCGTGAAGCATATGCAGGTGAGAAATATTTTGGATTTTGGATGCATCCCCCCATTCGCCCCATATAAAATTTCATTCTCTGTTAAGAAGTAATACACGAATAGTGGGACCCAAGCGTAGCAGCTCTTCACAGCGTGCAGCCTGCGTTCATATGTGTGAGTGTGTATGTGTGATTCTATGTATGTGTGTATGAATGCAAGCGGACTGAAATGTATGAAAACACGGGGTTCAGGGTATCCGCTAGTTGGGCGCTCCCGACTGGAGCCTTCTCACTTGTTTAGTAATTGTCTACTATGGTAAGAATTGGATGTAAGAGAATACCTCTAATAGAATAAACTACTTAGTTTTTCAATAAAAGACATTGAAATGAAATTCATACAACAGTTTTTTTAATCATGTTTCGCTTTCTTTTTAAATAAACAAGAAGACAACGGTGAAGAGTATGGCTACCAACAATTATATAAGTTGAATAACAACTTTTTCTCCGACTGCGGCTCACATCTAAATAAAGGTGTGGGTACTCTGATCTTTTTTAAACATTTTTATGATCCTCGTTTTAACCACATAACACCTATTATTATTAATAAGAAAATAAAATAAACCATTAATTTACAATTTTAAAAATGTATGTATTTTTATTTTTCATGTATTTTGAAATTTGAGTATTCCATAATTACACAACTTTTAAATAAATTATTAATCGCATTGGGTTGAGGATTTCTTGTGTATTCTACAATTTGTAAAATAGCTGGGGAAGTGTATTAAACTTTCTTCAAGGTCCAAATCAATTATGTTTTAGTCAAATATTTGCTAAAAAATTTTTAAAAATTCGTAGCTTCACCCCTTACAATGAATGTAATTTTCTAAAAAGATGAGCAGAGAAATATTTAAAAAAAGAGTCTGGCGTACAAGTAGCCCTCAGAACCAAACCCTTCTTCAGTCATAAATTTCCTTTGAAGAAGTACAGTACAGCAATGGGGATCATTTCTACATTTGGCATCACCTCTATTATAAAGAAAATGTACAATTTTCTAACAGAGTATGAAGGAGCAATTTTTCCTGATCACCAAAGTCATAAAACAATGTAACGAAGAAAGGACTCTCACACCTCAAATCGGATTTTTAATGATCGGCCTCTTAACAAATCGAAATTTTAATGATCGTCCCGTATCCCGCCCCCGGAAAAGTAGTCGAACAAGTCGATGCGTGCACTTGTTCTCAGAAGCCCTCACACCTCTAATCCGAATTTTAATGATCGGACACATACGCCACTTCCGAAAAGGGACAGGCAATCAAATTTAACGGCCACTTTCCTCAACTCGCCCCTCCGCAAAAGGTCACATAGGCCCATAAAACGATCGGTTCCCTCTCCCCCTCTTTCGCAAAAACGGTCACATAGGCCATTAACTCACTCCCAACCCATATTAATTAGGGTCACGTACCTGCATATTGATTAGGGGTTACCCCAGGGTAACTGGTTTGTCGTCCGTCATGATGATCAAGTGTTCTGTTCCTGACAATCCTTCGAACTGGGCCGGTTCGCTTTCCAAAAGCGGTTCCACCCATGGCACGAGTGGTGGCTCTGTTGGTACTGGGTTGGGTGGAAGAAGATTGGGTTTCTCATCTGTCGGATTGGCCGCTAAGTTTATTGTGGTCGTCGTGGTCGTGGCTTCTTCTGTTTCCTGGATGGTTGATAGTCCTAAACTGGTGAGTCCATATCGTGTTCTCTGGGCTGGTTTCCGAAGAGCATTCCTCTCGCGTGCGGTAGCTGCGTCCGCTAGTGGTTCAAAAACGATATAGTCCCGTGGTGAGCCTTCACGATTGTTGTCTTGTTCCCTCGTTGGTGGTGTATTGCTAGTCTCCTTGACGTCGGTGGGCTTAAGGTGACTGTTAGCCTGCATGGTCTCTACGAGGTTTGCAGGATCGGTGATGGTGTCGTTGCCGCTGGTGCATTTGTCTTCCTTGTCGTTGTCATCGTCGGTGTCGTTGCGTTCGTCGGTGTCGTTGTCGAAATGGGCTATGAATAACATAGTTAGTATGACCCATTTAAAGAGAAAGCGGTAATAAATTCCTAGTATTTCGGCTCGGAACCGCAAAACTAATTTGCCTGATTAATTCGGTAGAATCAATTTAACCCATTGATGAGTTTGTGTTAGAAGATTACATCAAGCATGGTTCTACGATTAGAAAGAGCGGGAAGATTTTTTAGTAATAGTTTACTATGGTAAGAAGGCATGCGAGAATTAGGATTCCACTTAAGACACCGGAGGGCAAAAAGAAGAAATTGTTTTGTTCAGATTAAACTCTATCCGGATGAACATCGTATTGGGGACACCATATACAAGATCCATATTGAAGAGGAACAAGAGAAGTATATAAAGATTTAGTAACGTAGGGATCGTAAACTTTTTCGACCAGCGCTTTATAAATCCCAGGGCTCCAAAAACTCGATTAGCGGCAGTAGAAATATGCTGGACACACACATACGGATCATCGAGCAAGGCGACACCTGTAATAGAATAGCTGTAATAGAATACCTGTAAGATAATACCTGTAAAAGAATAAACTACTCAGTTTTTCAATAAAAGACATTGAAATGAAATTCATGCAACAGTTTTTTTTTATTTATGTTTCGCATTCTTTTTAACAATTATATAAGTTGAATAACAACTTTTTCTCCGACTGCGGCTCACATCTAAATAAAAGTGTGGGTACTCTGATCTTTGATGCACCACATAACACCTATTATTATTAATGAGAAAATAAAATGTATTCATGTATTTTGAAATTTGATCACCAAAGTCATAAAACAATGTAACGAAGAAAGGACTCTCACTGTCCCATTCCCTGTGGTGGTGTATTGCTAGTTTTCTTGACGTCGGTGGGCTTAAGGTGACTGTTAGCCTGCATGGTCTCTACGAGGTTTGCAGGCTCAGTCTTGTATTGCAGGATCGGTGATGGTGTCGTTGCCTCTGGTGCATTTGTCTTCCTTGTCGGTGTCGTTGCGTTCGTCGGTGTCGTTGTCGTGGGGTGACGTGTCATTTGTAGGCACCTTCGGCCACATTGGAGTCTCGTCTCGATTCCACACAGGAAATCTATACCTAGTATGACGTTGTTCAGCAGTGTCGGCAGGACCAGAAGATGCATGAATGTCCCTCTTTGATCCAGGCATACCTGCGTTACAACTTCTCTCACCACCTTCTTTACGGAGCCGTCTGCTAGGGTGATTCGGGAACGTGCGTCACGCACATTCGTTCCGGTGTCCAGTAGTCGTGCCATTCGTTCGCTAACAAATGACCGTGACGCTCCGGTGTCCAACTTGGCCCATAGTGACCTACCCTCAATTGTCACTAGGGCTTCGATCCGTCCACTTTTCAATCGTAGGTGCTGCATTTCTTCCGGGGACTCGTGGTGTTGGTGGTCTCCGTCCGGTCCCTTGTCGGACGGAACTGAGCCCGATGACTCCAACCCGAACTCCTCTACAAGGCTTTGCATCTCGTCTCACTTGTGATTGGTTGCAATTCTATTAGGAAAAGCAATTTTTTTTTGTTAGCACTTTCCTGCAAAGGTTTTGTTTTATTTATTTTATTTTATTTATTTTGTTTTTATATATTTATTAAAAGGCGTTCGAAGGATTGTTCTCTGTCGATGTCGAGGATGTAGAAGATGACCGTTGGATGTTTGTTGCGCCGATGTGTGCTAGTTGAAGACCTGTCTTAGACTATTGTTACTCGTCCAAGCTCCCTCCTAATATCGGTCTCGCGGCGCTGCTGCTGTCCTTTGTCGGTGTGTTGCTGTCCTCTGCCGCCGTAGCGCTGTTCGCTGCCGCTGCATGGAAATATGTCTTGTTTATTAGAGTTGTAAAATGGAACTGAAACTTAAATCAAATCTAAACCGACGACAATGCAACGGTAGCGTGGCAGCGGTAGGGAGCTTTTGAGCGTTTATTATCGTTGGAGATGCCGCTGTGGAACTTTTGAGCATTTGTTTTCCATTAGAGATGGCGCCTTGGAACTTTTGAGCGTTTGCTTTCATTAGAGATGCCCGACTAGCCCCCTTGTTTTAAAAAAAGAAAATATCGTTGGGATTTGAACTAAATAATAATATGTAATCCTGCCACTCCGGGGCGTCGATAGCTTAACCTAAGATAACAAAACTAAAACTACTTACCACCTCGGGGCATCAAAAAGAAGGGGCATAACAAGAAATATACAAAATAATAAATAAGAAAATTAAAAGAAAACTCCAGAATGTTTATGGGGAAGGTACTTCTTCACAACATGTATAACTGAACCCATTGAAAATGGCTAAAAAATGGTTTAATACAAATGTATATATTATTAGGAGAAGAAGGACGCATCTCCGACCGCATAAAGTATATATATTTTTAACCAGGACGTCCGTATATTCTCCTAAAATATTAGGAAAACAAGTTTATAATTTTTTTTCGATACTTTGCCCTGATTCATTAAAAGAAAAGAAGACAAATGTTGTGCGTGATTCGCATGTTTGCATTGGTGGGCGGTGTATCAGTTCGTCATCTCATTACAGGACACCGCTAACTAAATGTTTGTGACGCACGTTGCCAGAGATAAATTCATTATAGCGAAATAACAAAATTACTGCTGAACAGCGCGTTCGGAGAATACGCAGGATACTATCCGGTTATGCATGCACCCACTGAAATGCTCCGCAATAACATGACGTAGTTTTTTTCGCTATGGTCAACCTTGATATTGAGCGTAAGCCTATTTGCTGCCAGCCACCCTGTGGTGCACAAACTCAATTATACACACACGTACGACGGGGAGGGGATGGGGAAGAACAATGCATTTATGGATGCCATCCAGCATATCTGTCAATAAACAAACGGCAACCTGCAACCACTTAGCTGCTGCAGGGGTCTCTCCCAGTTTTAGTTTTTAGCGTTGTCAGCTGGCGATTCCTTTGCTCCAGCTTCGTGGAGGCCGGGGCTGATGCTGGTTCGTGCCTTTGCATGCGAACCCAGGCCCAAATCACTTAAGCAGTGAGCAAAGCAAACGCAGAAAACTGGGTGAGGGGGATTGGGCTAGTGGGCCAAATGCGCAAGAGATGCCTTGGCCAAATGCTGGCACCTTGGCTGCCGTATCCACAGGTGCATTTTTATTTGGTAAATTACAAATGTTGTCAACGCAATATAAAAAGCCTCAACTTGAAATCTATTTCGTGAAAAAACGTAATACATATCAACAAAAAAAAATGCTCCTAGACTCACTGCTGTCAGTTTGCCTTTGCCAAAAAAAAAAACACTCACTCCCTGCCAGAAAATCTCAAGAACCGACTTGAGCTTTTTTTTGTAGCTCAGTTTTACTCAGCACTTGCATTCATTTTATTGCTGCAGCTGAACGGCTTTTGAGCGCATGTCTTCGTTTATTGCTGCAGCTGCGCAGCTTTTGAACGCCTGCTATAGGTCGGCACAGCTGCGGAGCTTTTGTCCGCCTGCTATAGGTCGCCTCAGCTGCGGAGCTTTTGAGCGCCTGCTACAGGTCGCCACAGCTGCGGAGCTTTTGAGCGTTTGTTGTCGTTAGAGATGCCGCTGTGGAACTTTTGAGTATTTGTTTTCCATTAGAGATGCCGCTGTGGAACTTTTGAGTTTGTTTTCATTAGAGATGCAGCTGTGCGTTTTGTTTTCAATAGCTTAACCTAAGATAACAAAACTTAAATTAACTTCCACCTCGGGGCATCTAAAAAATACAGCAAGAACAAATAAGAACGTTGCAGTCGGACGTAACCGACTGCGTAATACTCGTTCACAGTACACGGAAATTATTACTGTTATTTTGAAAAAAATATAGAATTTTTATATTTCGTAGGGGCGGGGGTGAAGGTCACACAATTTTCACGATTTGCGGGGCGGGAATAGCTGGGAGTGGGCATGGCCGGGAAATTTTCTTACCGAGCTTTAAAAGGGGTGACCAGCCATATACGTTTAAAACTTGGTGACTCTAGCTCCAAAATTGTGGAAGATATAGCTTTTCGCGATTTGCGGAGGCGGAAAGGGGCGTGGCCAGAAAATTTTTTTTGTGGTGTTTGGGGGGACATTACCAGTAATATATATTCAAAATTTGACTCTAGCTCTAAAACTGTGGGAGATATAGCCATTTCAGATTTTTTGGGGCGGGGGGCGTTCTAGTGGGCGTGGCCGGGAAATCAGAGCTGCATTTTTTGGAGGAGATCACCAGCTATCTACATATCAAATTTGGTGACTCTAACCTTAATATTGTGGGAAATATTCAACTTTAATCGATTTGCGATTTCAGGTGTATCGACATGTTATCGATTTGCCAGTCTCCCAGTGGGCGTGGCACAAAAATCTTAACACTTTGTCTGAAGCAGATAACTACAAGTATATATGCCAAGCTTCAAGTCTCTATCTTCAATAGCGTCGAAAAATATTGCATTCATAAGGACAGACGGACGGACAGCATGACGGACATTGCACAAAACCAATATACTAGTTTCACTTCGTGAACGAGTTGTGGGGCCTTATTTGTTCATAGCGCAAGAGATGCCTGGACCTAATGCTGGCACCTTGGCTGCCGCATCCACAGGTGCATTTTTATTTGGTAAATTACAAATGTTCTCAACGCAATATAAAAAGCCTCAACTTGAAATCTATTTCGTGAAAAAACGTAATACACATCAACAAAAAAAACTGCTCCTGGACTCACTGCTGTCAGTCCTCTGCCAAAAAAAAAAAAACTCACTCCCTGCCAGAAAATCTCAAGAACCGACTTGAGCGTTTGTTTGTAGCTCAGTTTCACTCATCACTTGCATTCATTTTATTGCTGCAGCTGAACGGCTTTTGAGCGCATGTCTTCGTTTATTGCTGCAGCTGCGCAGCTTTTGAACGCCTGCTATAGGTCGGCACAGCTGCGGAGCTTTTGTCCGCCTGCTATAGGTCGCCTCAGCTGCGGAGCTTTTGAGCGCCTGCTACAGGTCGCCACAGCTGCGGAGCTTTTGAGCGTTTGTTGTCGTTAGAGATGCCGCTGTGGAACTTTTGAGTATTTGTTTTCCATTAGAGATGCCGCCGTGGAACTTTTCAGTTTGCTTTCATTAGAGATGCAGCTGTGCGTTTTATTTTGATTAGAGATACCCGACTAGCCTCCTTGTTTTAAAAAAAGAATACATCGTTCGATTTTAACTAAATAATAATATGTAATCCTGCAACTCCGGCATCTCGGGGCATCTAAAAAATACAGCAAGAAAAATAAAAAATAAGAAATACGAAATAAGAAAATTAAAAGAAAACTCCAGAATGTTTGTGGGGAAGGTACTTCTTTAAAACATGTATAGCTGAACCCATTGAAAATGGGTAAAAGGAAAAATGGTTTAATACAAGTGTATGTATTAGGAGAAGAAGGACGCGTCTCCGACCGCCTAAAGTATATATATTTGACCAGGACAACGAGCTGAATCGACATAGCCGTGTCCGTCTCGAAAACTACAAAGCTAGATCCCTAAATTTTTTGAGTATAGATTCTCCAAAAGCATTAGGAAAACAATACCGATAAAAATCAATCTTAATACTTGGTTTTCTTTGTATTGGTGCTTTGGTTTGAATAGATATTTTAGATATTCTATAATGTGGTACTCCCATAATCAATGGACATAGTTGCCACACAAAAAGAAGAAAAATTTAATTCTATAGCTCTGAACTTTATGCACTCATAGTAATAATGAGAGCGCGTGATTCGCATGTTTGCATTGGTGGGCAGTGCATCAGTTTGCCATCTAATTACAGGACACCGCTAATTAAAAGTTTGTGACACACGTTGCCAGAGATAAGTTCATTATAGCGAAATAACAAAATTA
Source organism: Drosophila sordidula (assembly GCA_035047465.1). NCBI lineage: Eukaryota > Metazoa > Arthropoda > Insecta > Diptera > Drosophilidae > Drosophila > Drosophila sordidula. Next base: position 74,536 of record JAWNPQ010000140.1, read on the forward strand.
CTGCTAAACAGCGCGTTCGGGGAATACGCAGGATACTGTCCGGTTATGCAAGTAAATTTCTACTTTGATTAAAAGTTGAAAAATATATCAACTTTTGAGCAAGTGCTCTTTTATTGAAAGTAAATTTGCAACTGAATAAACTTAAATCAATTATAGCCCTAGTAAGCTGTGGCTTAGCGGCAGCGGCGTTGGCAGCGACGTTGCTGCTGATGTTGTTGGCCCGTTGGGGAATTCTTCTTGGAATTTTCGGCGGTTGCCGGACGGCGCGTGGAGGAAATGGCATAGACACCAATTCGGCATTTGGCTGCACTTACGAAGTATTGCAATGCTTCTTATTGGGACTGTGAGAATTTATTTGTTGTTAACTTGCATGCAGCCACTGAAATGCTGCGCCATAACATGACGTTGTTTTTTTCACTATGGTCAACCTTGAATTGAGCCACTTAGCTGCTGCAGGGGTCTCTCCCAGTGTTAGTTTTTAGCGTTGTCAGCTGGCGATTCCTTTGCTCCAGCTTCGTGGAGGCCGGAGCTGATGCTGGCCCAGGCCCAAATCACTTAAGCAGTGATCAAAGCAAACGCTGAAAACTGGCTGAGGGGGATTGGGTTAGTGGGCCAAATAGCGCAAGAGATGGCTGGACCTAATGCAGGCACCTTGGCTGCCGCATCCATAGGTGCATTTTTATTTGGCAAATTACAAATGTTGTCAACTTAATATAAAAAGCCTCGACTGTCAGCTGTATCAACTTGAAATCTACATCGTGAAAAAAGTCTTTAAATGCAACACAACTTTGTAGAGTAATTAATTACAAGTTTAGCGCAGGTAAACTTGCAGTTGTCGTCGGCCTCATCCACCTCCCTCTTCGTGTTGTCATCGCCGTCGCCTGTCACCGTTGTCTTTCACTGAGCGTAATACATCTGAGTTTCGGGGTCGTGGTCGGAGCCTGAGCCGGAGTCGTAGCTGGTATTGGGTTGGGTCGCTACCGTATCTTTTGTTTGAGGTACTCACTGGCAGCAGCTGCTCGAAGTCTGTTTTTCTCAATGATAATCGGTAATAATACATTGTGTCACTATTAACATGTAATTCCAGTGAATAAACAGCTCTCGGTACAGTTAGAGCACTTTTCACATGGCGAACTGGTTATTCGTATTTGCTCACATTTATATAGTTAGGATATATAAAATAAAGGATAATGTTATATAACGCCATTATGATTGTGCTTTACTGTTATTTTAAATTTTTTCTGTATATTTAATGCAAAGAAAAACAAGTGAGAAGGCTCTAGTCGGGAGCGCCCAACTAGGGGATACCCTGCACATTTCACAAAACCACAAATACACACGTATAAGCGGAGGTACGCACACTTACCCTTCGGGTCACGGTCGAGTATGAGGACTTATACGAGTTCACGACGAGGGCAGATATCTATGAAGCGCTTGAAAACCAGTTGGAGTTAACAGAGGTTGTACCGGAGGACATCAACCTGCGGAAAGCCTATGAACAGACACAAACTGCTACCAGTGCGCTGCCCGCGGAAAATGCTCGGAAGAATCACTGAGGCTAGGTTGGGTCAGGTGCCGACTACGGGAGAGAGATGTGGTCAGGAGAACCACATTGCTAAGCAATGTATGTTCTGTAAGGACAAGAGCACGGATTGGAAATACGTTGCCGGTAGTGGCAGGTGTGTACTGTTCAGGAGCGCGCTCGCCTAACTTGAAATTTAATCTAATTTAATTTAAAATGTTTCGACATGATGTAAATGTGTCTTATTGAGGGTTCGCCAGAGCGAAGCTTAGAGGTGTCACCTTCTACAGCTGCTACGCTCCACTGAGCTGGGAACTAGAACGTTTCCAAAGGATGCTGGCCTTCATAAGGGAGAATTCGACGGCTTATGTACTGGAAGGCTGGGAGAGGATATATCATCGACCTCTCTTTTATGAGCTGTTCACTATGTAGGAGATCTACATGGAAAGTGTTAACCTTCGGCAGCCACCAGGCGATTCACTTCGGCATTGGCGCCATTCTGAGTGGAACCCAACCCAAGGATCAGCGGAAGAAATGGCACAACATATCACAGAGCCTCAGTAATGCGTGCGACTCATCCATGCCCAGAACGAAACCGAACAGACGCGGAACACGATCTCAGAAAAACCTGCTTACGAGCGAGAAGACGTTGCAAAAGATCACGCGGCATGCAGACAGATAGGAGATAGGAAGACCCCAGAACCGGACGGGATCCCAAATAACGCCCTTAAGTTCGCGGTAGCATCCACACCTGGCGTTTTCATGGATGCATATAATTATTTCCACCTGAAAAAAGCGCGGGAAGATTTGTATACCCTGAACCCATTGAAAAAGGGTAAATCAGGGTATAATGGTTTTGTATGTAACAGGCAGAAGGAAGCATCTCCGACCCCATAAAGTAAATATATTCTTAATCAGCATCACTAGCCGAGTTGATCTAGCCCTGTCCGTCTGTCCGTCCGTCTGTATGAACGCGTCGATTTCGGAGACTACGGAATCTAGAAAGCTTGGACTCTTTAGGTTCGTGTATACCATATGCAGATCAAGTTTATTCCAAATCATCGATAACTCATCTCATTTTCTTATTTTTAAGATATCTTAAAAACCGTAAGAGCTAGAGCAAACTTACTGAGAAATATTTTGGATTTTGGATGCATCCCCCATTCGCCCCATATAAAATTTCATTCTCAGTTAAGAAGTTATACACGAATTTAGCTTCCATAGTGGGACCCAAGCGTTGCAGCTCTTCACAGCGTGCAGCCTGCGTTTATATGTGTGAGTGTGTATGTCTGATTCTGTGTATGTGTGTATGAATGCAAGGGGACTGAAACGTATGAAAACACGGGGTTCAGGGTATCCGCCAGTTGGGCGCTCCCGACTGGACCCTTCTCACTTGTTTAGTATGTTGGACCATTGCTGTACTAATAACACTGTATGATGGTTACCGATACTATTGTAATTGCCACTAACCAATTGTACTCGATATTATAATTAAGATAGTTCGATAGTTCTAGAGAGATCAAGTGTAATCGAGGTAGTTACCACCAATAAGGAATAATTGCAAGCTCTGATGAAATAGGAGAAGCATCAACTTGAATATATAAGAAATTAAGAAAAGAATTAAATAAAACCTAAGTACCCCAACAACTTCAGAAGTGGGATTGCCAACTCATTTAGCCTGCAATTTTGTTCACTCGTACATCTTAACAACATTTTTTCTGACTTAAGAATTGGCTGACGCAATAATTGCAAGAATGAACAAATTGAAAATTGAAAATTGAATGAAATGGCTGACGGCCAAGAAAATTGACTTTCCACCAAGTGCAACATTCAGACAGCTAAAGAAACTTGCCATGGATAACAATTTGACGGATAGTGATGATCTCAATGAAGCTGAATTAGCAAGTGGCGCTGCAGAGGTTAAAGAATTTATGCCGACCATAGGAGCCTCAGTTAGCGAAAAGCTACGCAACCTTCAGAAAGAAGAAGAGCTAATCAACGCTGCAATAAGAGAAGAAGAAGCAACTTGCTGGCTTAATGCGTACTCGAAATAAAGTGACCGATGACATCCAAATGGTAAAGCATTCCATTGCCCAGTTTGCTGCAAGTGAAACAGAGGACGCTAACAAGTGGATATTAGATTTTGAACGAATTTGCAATGACATTGACGACTGTCTGAGCTTCAAATTGCGTTGTGTGCGTATGCTTATGAAGCCAGCTTCAGAAGCTGAATTGTTCTTACGTGTTGATCGATCCAGCTGTTTTGACGAATTCAAGGCAAATTTTCTGAAAACCTTTGGACGGAGTAATTCAACTGCTGAGATTATATGGCTGCTGAAGGAGACAAAATTCAAACCTAAGGAAAATTCTGTAATAGGATATATGTTGCAAATGGAAAAAATTTCTATGAGAGGTAATAATATCCAGCTATTTGTCGGATAGAGTGCTGGACTACCTTACCGATGAGATACAAGGTGTCAGCTACCAAAGGGGTGCAACCTAATTGGTTTTGCCGACGATCTGGCACTTGTAGTATTGGGAAAAGAAGTCAGTCGAATTTAGGAGGACCGAAAGCCGGCAGCCGACTACTCATGGGTAGCTTAGTTGCTTCCATCCTGCTGTATGCTGCGCCCGTACGGACCACTGTTGTACAGTGTTAGCCATCCACTACGGGGCGCGCCGCATAACGTTCAGTGACGAAGGTTGCGAACAAATGGACAGATGACAAATGTCTAACGTTTTAAGAATAGGAACAGAGGAAGCATTACTTATTACATGGAAAATATACATAATATACGAAATGGGCTATGAATAACATAGTTAGTATGACCCATTTAAAGAGAAAGCGGTAATAAATTCCTAGTATTTCGGCTCGGAACCGCAAAAATAATTTGGCTGATTAATTCGGTAGAATCAATTTAACCCATTGATGAGTTTGTATTAGAAGATTACATCAAGCATGTTTCTACGATTAGAAAGAGCGGGAAGATTTTTTAGTAAAAGTCTACTATGGTAAGAAGGCATGGTAGAATTAGGATTCCACTTAAGACACCGGAGGGCAAAAAGCTGAAATTGTTTTTGCTCAGATTAAACTCTACCCGGATGAACATCGTATTGGGGACACCATATACAAGATCCATATTGAAGAGGAACAAGAGAAGTATATAAAGATTTAGTAACGTAGGGATCGTAAACTTTTTCGACCAGCGCTTTATAAATCCCAGGGCTCCAAAAACTCGATTAGCGGCAGTAGAAATATGCTGGACACACACATACGGATCATCGAGCAAGGCGACACCTGTAATAAAATAGCTGTAATAGAATACCTGTAAGATAATACCTGTAAAAGAATAAACTACTCAGTTTTTCAATAAAAGACATGATGCAAAATTTTTTTTATTTATGTTTCGCATTCTTTTTAACAATTATATAAGTTGAATAACAACTTTTTCTCCGACTGCGGCTCACATCTAAATAAAGGTGTGGGTACTCTGATCTTTTTTAAACATTTTTATGATCCTCGTTTTAATGCACCACATAACACCTATTATTATTAATGAGAAAATAAAATGTATTCATGTATTTTGAAATTTGATCACCAAAGTCATAAAACAATGTAACGAAGAAAGGACTCTCACTGTCCCATTCCCTGTGGTGGTGTATTGCTAGTCTCCTTGACGTCGGTGGGCTTAAGGTGACTGTTAGCCTGCATGGTCTCTACGAGGTTTGCAGGCTCAGTCTTGTATTGCAGGATCGGTGATGGTGTCGTTGCCTCTGGTGCATTTGTCTTTCTTGTCGTTGTCTTTGACGTTGTTGTCTTCGTCGGTGTCGTTGCGTTCGTCGGTGTCGTTGTTGTGGGGTGACGTGTCATTTGTAGGCACCTTCGGCCACATTGGAGTCTCGTCTCGATTCCACACAGGAAATCTATACCTAGTATGACGTCGTTCTGTAGTGCCGGCAGGACCAGAAGATGCAAGAATATCCCTCGTTGATCCAGACATACCTGCGTTACAACTTCTCTCACCACCTTCTTTACGGAGCCGTCTGCTAGGGTGATTCGGGAACGTGCGTCACGCACATTCGTTCCGGTGTCCAGTAGTCGTGCCATTCGTTCGCTAACAACAAATTTTTTCGATACTTTGGCCTGATTCATTAAAAGAAAAGAAGTACAAGTAAGAACGTTGCACTCGGACGTAACCGACTGCGTAATACTTGTTCACAGTACACGGAAATTATTATTGTTATTTTGAAAAAAATATAGAATTTTTATATTTCGTAGGGGCGGGGGTGGGCGTGGCCAACATTAAGAGAGGGTGACACAAACACTTTCTACCAAATTTTGTGCCTCTAGCTCAAAAATTGTCGGAGGTATAGCTTTCCCGATTTGCGGGGGCGGGAGTAGGTGGGAGTGGGCATGGCCGGGAAATTTTCTTACTGAGTTTTAAAAGGGGTGACCCGCCATCTACGTTTAAAATTTGGCGACTCTAGCTCCGAAATTGTGGAAGATATCGCTTTTCGCGATTTGCGGGGGCGGGAGTGGGCGGGGGTGGACGTGGGCAGTCTAGCTCTAATACTTTGGAAGATATAGCCATTTCCGATTTTTTAAGGCGGGGTGTCTGGGGGGCGTTCTAGTGGGCGTGGCCGGGATATCAAGGTCTTAATCTTTTGGGCAGGTCACCAGCAATCTACATACCAAGTTTGGTGTCTCTCGCTTTAAAATTGTGTTAGTTCTACACGTGTTACCGTTTTGAGCTTGTAAATATATCGATTTTAGCGATTACGGAGGCGGAAAGGGGCGTGGCCAGAAAATTCTGTGATGTTTGGGGGACCTTACCAGTAATATATATTCAAAATTTGACTGTAGCTCTAAAACTGTGGGAGATATAGCCATTTCCGATTTCTAGTGGGCGTGGCCGGGAAATCAGGGCTTTTTTGGATGAGATCACCAGCTATCTACATACCAAATTTGGTGACTCTAACTTTAATATTGTGGGAAATATTCAACTTTAATCGATTTGCGATTTGAGCTGTATCGACATGTTATCGATTTGCCAGCCTCCCAGTGGGCGTGGCATAAAAATCTTAACGTAATACATATCAACAAAAAAAACTGCTCCTAGACTCACTGCTGTCAGTTTGCCTTTGCCAAAAAAAAAACACTCACTCCCTGCCAGAAAATCTCAAGAACCGACTTGAGCGTTTGTTTGTAGCTCAGTTTTACTCAGCACTTGCATTCATTTTATTGCTGCAGCTAAACGGCTTTTGAGCGCATGTCTTCGTTTATTGCTGCAGCTGCGCAGCTTTTGAACGCCTGCTATAGGTCGGCACAGCTGCGGAGCTTTTGTCCGCCTGCTATAGGTCGCCTCAGCTGCGGAGCTTTTGAGCGCCTGCTACAGGTCGCCACAGCTGCGGAGCTTTTGAGCGTTTGTTGTCGTTAGAGATGCCGCTGTGGAACTTTTGAGTATTTGTTTTGCATTAGAGATGCCGCTGTGGAACTTTTGAGTTTGTTTTCATTAGAGATGCAGCTAACAAAACTTAAATTAACTTCCACCTCGGGGCATCTAAAAAATACAGCAAGAACAAATAAGAACGTTGCAGTCGGACGTAACCGACTGCGTAATACTCGTTCACAGTACACGGAAATTATTACTGTTATTTTGAAAAAAATATAGAATTTTTATATTTCGTAGGGGCGGGGGTGAAGGTCACACAATTTTCACGATTTGCGGGGCGGGAATAGCTGGGAATGGGCATGGCCGGGAAATTTTCTTACCGAGCTTTAAAAGGGGTGACCAGCCATATACGTTTAAAATTTGGTGACTCTAGCTCCAAAATTGTGGGAGATATAGCTTTTCGTGATTTGCGGGGGCGGGAGTTGGCGTGGCCGGGAAATTTTTTACGAATCGTTAAAGGGGGTGACCAGCCATCTGCGTTTAAAACTTGGTGACTCTAGCTCCAAAATTGTGGAAGATATAGCTTTTCGCGATTTGCGGAGGCGGAAAGGGGCGTGGCCAGAAAATTTTTTTTGTGATGTTTGGGGGACATTACCAGTAATATATATTCAAAATTTGACTCTAGCTCTAAAACTGTGGGAGATATAGCCATTTCAGATTTTTTGGGGCGGGGGCGTTCTAGTGGGCGTGGCCGGGAAATCAGAGCTGCATTTTTTGGAGGAGATCACCAGCTATCTACATATCAAATTTGGTGACTCTAACCTTAATATTGTGGGAAATATTCAACTTTAATCGATTTGCGATTTCAGGTGTATCGACATGTTATCGATTTGCCAGCCTCCCAGTGGGCGTGGCCCAAAAATCTTAACACTTTGTCTGAAGCAGATAACTACAAGTATATATGCCAAGCTTCAAGTCTCTATCTTCAATAGCGTCGAAAAATATTGCATTCATAAGGACAGACGGACGGACAGCATGACGGACATTGCACAAAACCAATATACTAGTTTCACTTCGTGAACGAGTTGTGGGGCCTTATTTGTTCATAGCGCAAGAGATGCCTGGACCTAATGCTGGCACCTTGGCTGCCGCATCCACAGGTGCATTTTTATTTGGTAAATTACAAATGTTCTCAACGCAATATAAAAAGCCTCAACTTGAAATCTATTTCGTGAAAAAACGTAATACACATCAACAAAAAAAACTGCTCCTAGACTCACTGCTGTCAGTCCTCTGCCAAAAAAAAACACTCACTCCCTGCCAGAAAATCTCAAGAACCGACTTGAGCGTTTGTTTGTAGCTCAGTTTCACTCATCACTTGCATTCATTTTATTGCTGCAGCTGAACGGCTTTTGAGCGCATGTCTTCGTTTATTGCTGCAGCTGCGCAGCTTTTGAACGCCTGCTATAGGTCGGCACAGCTGCGGAGCTTTTGTCCCCCTGCTATAGGTCGCCTCAGCTGCGGAGCTTTTGAGCGCCTGCTACAGGTCGCCACAGCTGCGGAGCTTTTGAGCGTTTGTTGTCGTTAGAGATGCCGCTGTGGAACTTTTGAGTATTTATTTTCCATTAGAGATGCCGCCGTGGATCTTTTCAGTTTGCTTTCATTAGAGATGCAGCTGTGCGTTTTGTTTTGATTAGAGATACCCGACTAGCCTCCTTGTTTTAAAAAAAGAATACATCGTTGGGATTTTAACTAAATAATAATATGTAATCCTGCCACTCCGGCACCTCGGGGCATCTAAAAAATACAGCAAGAAAAATAAAAAATAAGAAATACGAAATAAGAAAATTAAAAGAAAACTCCAGAATGTTTGTGGGGAAGGTACTTCTTTACAACATGTATAGCTGAACCCATTGAAAATGGGTAAAAGGAAAAATGGTTTAATACAAGTGTATGTATTAGGAGAAGAAGGACGCGTCTCCGACCGCCTAAAGTATATATATTTGACCAGGACAACGAGCTGAATCGACATAGCCGTGTCCGTCTCGAAAACTACAAAGCTAGATCCCTAAATTTTTTGAGTATAGATTCTCCAAAAGCATTAGGAAAACAATACCGATAAAAATCAATCTTAATACTTGGTTTTCTTAGTATAGGTGCTTTGGTTTGAATAGATATTTTAGATATTCTATAATGTGGTACTCCCATAATCAATGGACATAGTTGCCACACAAAAAGAAGAAAAATTTAATTCTATAGCTCTGAACTTTATGCACTCATAGTAATAATGAGAGCGCGTGATTCGCATGTTTCCATTGGTGGGCAGTGCATCAGTTTGTCATCTAATTACAGGACACCGCTAATTAAAAGTTTGTGACACACGTTGCCAGAGATAAGTTCATTATAGCGAAATAACAAAATTACTGCTGAACAGCGCGTTCGGGGAATACGCAGGATACTGTCCGGTTATGCAAGTAAATTTCCACTTTGATTAAAAGTTGAAAAATATATCAACTTTTGAGCAAGTGCTCTTTTATTGAAAGTAAATTTGCAACTGAATAAACTTAAATCAATTATAGCCCTAGTAAGCTGTGGCTTAGCGGCAGCGGCGTTGGCAGCGACGTTGCTGCTGATGTTGTTGGCCCGTTGGGGAATTCTTCTTGGAATTTTCGGCGGTTGCCGGACGGCGCGTGGAGGAAATGGCATAGACACCAATTCGGCATTTGGCTGCACTTACGAAGTATTGCAATGCTTCTTATTGGGACTGTGAGAATTTATTTGTTGTTAACTTGCATGCAGCCACTGAAATGCTGCGCCATAACATGACGTTGTTTTTTTCACTATGGTCAACCTTGAATTGAGCCACTTAGCTGCTGCAGGGGTCTCTCCCAGTGTTAGTTTTTAGCGTTGTCAGCTGGCGATTCCTTTGCTCCAGCTTCGTGGAGGCCGGAGCTGATGCTGGCCCAGGCCCAAATCACTTAAGCAGTGATCAAAGCAAACGCTGAAAACTGGCTGAGGGGGATTGGGTTAGTGGGCCAAATAGCGCAAGAGATGGCTGGACCTAATGCAGGCACCTTGGCTGCCGCATCCACAGGTGCATTTTTATTTGGCAAATTACAAATGTTGTCAACTTAATATAAAAAGCCTCGACTGTCAGCTGTATCAACTTGAAATCTACATCGTGAAAAAAAGTCTTTAAATGCAACACAACTTTGTAGAGTAATTAATTACAAGTTTAGGGCAGGTAAACTTGCAGTTGTCGTCGGCCTCATCCACCTCCCTCTTCGTGTTGTCATCGCCGTCGCCTGTCACCGTTGTCTTTCACTGAGCGTAATACATCTGAGTTTCGGGGTCGTGGTCGGAGCCTGAGCCGGAGTCGTAGCTGGTATTGGGTTGGGTCGCTACCGTATCTTTTGTTTGAGGTACTCACTGGCAGCAGCTGCTCGAAGTCTGTTTTTCTCAATGATAATCGGTAATAATACATTGTGTCACTATTAACATGTAATTCCAGTGAATAAACAGCTCTCGGTACAGTTAGAGCACTTTTCACATGGCGAACTGGTTATTCGTATTTGCTCACATTTATATAGTTAGGATATATAAAATAAAGGATAATGTTATATAACGCCATTATGATTGTGCTTTACTGTTATTTTAAATTTTTTCTGTATATTTAATGCAAAGAAAAACAAGTGAGAAGGCTCTAGTCGGGAGCGCCCAACTAGGGGATACCCTGCACATTTCACAAAACCACAAATACACACGTATAAGCGGAGGTACGCACACTTACCCTTCGGGTCACGGTCGAGTATGAGGACTTATACGAGTTCACGACGAGGGCAGATATCTATGACGTGCTTGAAAACCAGTTGGAGTTAACAGAGGTTGTTCCGGAGGACATCAACCTGCGGAAAGCCTATGAACAGACACAAACTGCTACCAGTGCGCTGCCCGCGGAAAATGCTCGGAAGAATCACTGAGGCTAGGTTGGGTCAGGTGCCGACTACGGGAGAGAGATGTGGTCAGGAGAACCACATTGCTAAGCAATGTATGTTCTGTAAGGACAAGAGCACGGATTGGAAATACGTTGCCGGTAGTGGCAGGTGTGTACTGTTCAGGAGCGCGCTCGCCTAACTTGAAATTTAATCTAATTTAATTTAAAATGTTTCGACATGATGTAAATGTGTCTTATTGAGGGTTCGCCAGAGCGAAGCTTAGAGGTGTCACCTTCTACAGCTGCTACGCTCCACTGAGCTGGGAACTAGAACGTTTCCAAAGGATGCTGGCCTTCATAAGGGAGAATTCGACGGCTTATGTACTGGAAGGCTGGGAGAGGATATATCATCGACCTCTCCTTTATGAGCTGTTCACTATGTAGGAGATCTACATGGAAAGTGTTAACCTTCGGCAGCCACCAGGCGATTCACTTCGGCATTGGCGCCATTCTGAGTGGAACCCAACCCAAGGATCAGCGGAAGAAATGGCACAAAATATCACAGAGCCTCAGTAATGCGTGCGACTCATCCATGCCCAGAACGAAACCGAACAGACGCGGAACACGATCTCAGAAAAACCTGCTTACGAGCGAAAAGAACTTGCAAAAGATCACGCGGCATGCAGACAGATAGGAGATAGGAAGACCCCAGAACCGGACGGGATCCCAAATAACGCCCTTAAGTTCGCCTGTTCGAACCCATTGAAAATGGGTAAATCAGGGTATAATGGTTTTGTATGTCCGTCTGTCCGTCCGTCTGTATGAACGCGTCGATTTCGGAGAATACGGAATCTAGAAAGCTTGGACTCTTTAGGTTCGTGTATACCATATGCAGATCAAGTTTATTCCAAATCATCGATAACTCATCTCATTTTCTTATTAACGATAAATATCGGTTTTTTTACTCTCTTTTTTAAGATATCTTAAAAACCGTAAGAGCTAGAGCAAACTTACTGAGAAATATTTTGGATTTTGGATGCATCCCCCATTCGCCCCATATAAAATTTCATTCTCAGTTAAGAAGTTATACACGAATTTAGCTTCCATAGTGGGACCCAAGCGTTGCAGCTCTTCACAGCATGCAGCCTGCGTTTATATGTGTGAGTGTGTATGTCTGATTCTGTGTATGTGTGTATGAATGCAAAGGGACTGAAACGTATGAAAACACGGGGTTCAGGGTATCCGCCAGTTGGGCGCTCCCGACTGGACCCTTCTCACTTGTTTAGTATGTTGGACCATTGCTGTACTAATAACACTGTATGATGGTTACCGATACTATTGTAATTGCCACTAACCAATTGTACTCGATATTATAATTAAGATAGTTCGATAGTTCTAGAGAGATCAAGTGTAATCGAGGTAGTTACCACCAATAAAGAATAATTGCAAGCTCTGATGAAATAGGAGAAGCATCAACTTGAATATATAAGAAATTAAGAAAAGAATTAAATAAAACCTAAGTACCCCAACAACTTCAGAAGTGGGATTGGCAACTCATTTAGCCTGCAATTTTGTTCACTCGTACATCTTAACAACATTTTTTCTGACTTAAGAATTGGCTGACGCAATAATTGCAAGAATGAACAAATTGAAAATTGAAAATTGAATGAAATGGCTGACGGCCAAGAAAATTGACTTTCCACCAAGTGCAACATTCAGGCAGCTAAAGAAACTTGCCATGGATAACAATTTGACGGATAGTGATGATCTCAATGAAGCTGAATTAGCAAGTGGCGCTGCAGACGTTAAAGAATTTATGCCGACCATAAGAGCCTCAGTTAGCGAAAAGCTACGCAACCTTCAGAAAGAAGAAGAGCTAATCAACGCTGCAATAAGAGAAGAAGAAGCAACTTGCTGGCTTAATGCGTACTCGAAATAAAGTGACCGATGACATCCAAATGGTAAAGCATTCCATTGCCCAGTTTGCTGCAAGTGAAACAGAGGACGCTAACAAGTGGATATTAGATTTTGAACGAATTTGCAATGACATTGACGACTGTCTGAGCTTCAAATTGCGTTGTGTGCGTATGCTTATGAAGCCAGCTTCAGAAGCTGAATTGTTCTCACGTGTTGATCGATCCAGCTGTTTTGACGAATTCAAGGCAAATTTTCTGAAAACCTTTGGACGGAGTAATTCAACTGCTGAGATTATATGGCTGCTGAAGGAGACAAAATTCAAACCTAAGGAAAATTCTGTAATAGGATATATGTTGCAAATGGAAAAAATTTCTATGAGAGGTAATAATATCCAGCTATTTGTCGGATAGAGTGCTGGACTACCTTACCGATGAGGTACAAGGTGTCAGCTACCAAAGGGGTGCAACCTAATTGACGATCTGGCACTTGTAGTATTGGGAAAAGAAGTCAGTCGAATTTAGGAGGACCGAAAGCCGGCAGCCGACTACTCATGGGTAGCTTAGTTGCTTCCATCCTGCTGTATGCTGCGCCCGTACGGACCACTGTTGTACAGTGTTAGCCATCCACTACGGGGCGCGCCGCATAACGTTCAGTGACGAAGGTTGCGAACAAATGGACAGATGACAAATGTCTAACGTTTTAAGAATAGGAACAGAGGAAGCATTACTTATTACATGGAAAATATACATAATATACGAAATGGGCTATGAATAACATAGTTAGTATGACCCATTTAAAGAGAAAGCGGTAATAAATTCCTAGTATTTCGGCTCGGAACCGCAAAAATAATTTGGCTGATTAATTCGGTAGAATCAATTTAACCCATTGATGAGTTTGTATTAGAAGATTACATCAAGCATGGTTCTACGATTAGAAAGAGCGGGAAGATTTTTTAGTAAAAGTCTACTATGGTAAGAAGGCATGGTAGAATTAGGATTCCACTTAAGACACCGGAGGGCAAAAAGCTGAAATTGTTTTTGCTCAGATTAAACTCTACCCGGATGAACATCGTATTGGGGACACCATATACAAGATCCATATTGAAGAGGAACAAGAGAAGTATATAAAGATTTAGTAACGTAGGGATCGTAAACTTTTTCGACCAGCGCTTTATAAATCCCAGGGCTCCAAAAACTCGATTAGCGGCAGTAGAAATATGCTGGACACACACATACGGATCATCGAGCAAGGCGACACCTGTAATAAAATAGCTGTAATAGAATACCTGTAAGATAATACCTGTAAAAGAATAAACTACTCAGTTTTTCAATAAAAGACATGATGCAAAATTTTTTTTTTATTTATGTTTCGCATTCTTTTTAACAATTATATAAGTTGAATAACAACTTTTTCTCCGACTGCGGCTCACATCTAAATAAAGGTGTGGGTACTCTGATCTTTTTTAAACATTTTTATGATCCTCGTTTTAATGCACCACATAACACCTATTATTATTAATGAGAAAATAAAATGTATTCATGTATTTTGAAATTTGATCACCAAAGTCATAAAACAATGTAACGAAGAAAGGACTCTCACTGTCCCATTCCCTGTGGTGGTGTATTGCTAGTCTCCTTGACGTCGGTGGGCTTACGGTGACTGTTAGCCTGCATGGTCTCTACGAGGTTTGCAGGCTCAGTCTTGTATTGCATCATCGGTAATGGTGTTGTTGCCTCTGGTGCATTTGTCTTTCTTGTCGTTGTCTTTGACGTTGTCGTCTTCGTCGGTGTCGTTGTCGTGGCGTGAGGTGTCATTTGTAGGTACATTCGGCCACATTGGAGTCTCGTCGTGGATTCCACACAGGAAATCTATACCTAGTATGACGTCGTTCAGTACTGTCGGCACGACCAGAAGATGCATGAATGTCCCTCGTTGATCCAGGCATACCTGCGTTATTACTGCTTTCGCCACATTCTTTACGGATCCGTCTGCTAAGGTCATTTGGGCACGTGCGTCACGCACATTCGTTCCGGTGTCCAGTAGTCGTGCCATTCGTTCGCTAACAAATGACCGTGACGCTCCGGTGTCCAGCTTGGCCCAAAGTGACCTACCCTCAATGGTCACTAGGGCTTCGATCCGTCCACTTTCCAATCGTAGGTGCTGCATTACTTCCGGGGACTCGTGGTGGTGGTGGTCTCCGTCCGGTTCCTTGTCGGACGGAACTGAGCCCGATGACTCCAACCCGAACTCCTCTACAAGGCTTTGCAGCTCGTCTCACTTGTGATTGGTTGCAATTCTATTAGGAAAAACAATTTTTTTTTTTTAGCACTTTCCTGCAAAGGTTTTGTTTTATTTATTTTATTTTATTTATAAGTATTTTGTTTTTATATATTTATTAAAGGGTGTCCGAAGGATTGTTCTCTGTCGATGTCGAGGATGTAGAAGATGATCGTTGGATGTTTGTTGCGCCGATGTGTGCTAGTTGAAGACCTGTCTTAGACTACTGTTACTCGTCCAAGCTCCCTCCTTATATAGATCTCGCGGCGCTGCTGCTGTCCTTTGCCGGTGTGTTGCTGTCCTCTGCCGCCGTAGCGCTGTTCGCTGCCGTCCTCGGCTCCCTGCTCTTTGCTGCTGCGGTCGGGCTACTGTACGATGACTTTGGTCTAGAGCCAAGCAAAAACGGGTGGCCCCCCCGCGCACACACACACAACACAACACACAAAAATTATCCCGGAGTATAATAAAAACAAATAGGAAATATGTTTGTTTTTGGGAGGGTAAAAGGACGAAATCTCTCAGGAGAGCAAGAGTGTCACCACGGGCTAACTTTGTTTTCCCTTTTCCCTAACAGGGTGTCCTATTTTAGTGGTCTCCTCAAAAATTGGCCGCAACACTGGTCCCTTGCCTATCAATAGGACATGTGCCTAATTGCGGCTTATCCAACAAGTGGCAAAAAACGTGGTTTCAAAAAAATTGTTAACGCTACCCCGAGATACGATAGCTTGACCTAGGGTAACAACAACTTAACATTCACCTCGGGACATCTAATAAAATACGGCAATGGGGGAGACAAATAAGAAATTAGGTCCACGAGAATTAAAAGGGTATTCTAGCATAGGCTTGTGAGGCACTAACCAAATAACATGTATAGATAGGTCACCTTGAACACGGGTAAAATTGAGGCACTTTTTTTTCAAGGGTGGTCACGGATCCCGAATTCTCATTTCACTCACAACCTCAGAGAATATGAGTGTAAGCGTTCCATTTGACTTAGGCCAGCGGATTGAAGGGAGATAGAAGATTGTCCAACTTGCAGCCTACACAGCTAAGCCCAACAATTTTCTGATTATAGATTCTCCTAAAATATTAGAAAACAAGTTTATCATTTTTTTTCGATACTTTGGCCTGATTCATTAAAAGAAAAGAAGTACAAGTAAGAACGTTGCTGTCGGACGAACCGACTGAGTGATCTTCACAGTAACGGCAATGCGCGGTCGCTTTACTTTCCTTTCAGTTTTAGAGAACTGTGAAATATTCAAAGGATTCGCAACTTTCAATAATAATTGTTGGTGGGGGTACTTAGAAGCGAATGCGCTTTCGAGAAAAGATTTTCGGGATGAGTGTGCACGCACACTTATTCATATTTCTACATGTACTTGTGCTTGTGCTTGTGACGTTTTGGTTTTGCGGGACGGTTATTCACAAATCATATGGCAGCTGCGCACTTTTGAGCGCCTGTTCAATCTGCGCTGTTATAGCTCTGAACTTTATGCACTCATAGTAATAATGTCAATGCGTGATTCGCATGTTTACATTGGTGGGCAGTGCATCAATTTGTCATCTAATTAAAGGACACCCCTAATTAAAAGTTTGTGACGCACGTTGCCAGAGATAAGTTCATTATAGCGAAATAACAAAATTACTGGTAAACAGCGCGTTCTGGGAATATGCAGGATATTGTCCGGTTATGCAAGCAGCCACTGAAATGCTGCGCAATAACATGACGTGTTTTCGCTATGGTCAACCTTGATATTGAGCGTAAGCCTATTTGCTCCCAGCCACCCTGTTGTGCACAAACTCAATTATGCACACACGTACGACGGGGAGGGGATGGGGAAGAACAATGCATTTATGGATGCCATCCAGCATATCTGTCAATAAACAAACGGCAACCTGCAACCACTTAGCTGTTGCAGGGGTCTCTCCCAGTTTTAGTTCTTAGCGTTGTCAGCTGGCGATTCCTTTGCTCCTGCTTTGTGGAGGCCGGGGCTGATGCTGGTTCGTGCTTTTGCATGCGAACCCAGGCCCAAATCACTTAAGCAGTGAGCAAATCAAACGCTGAAAACTGGCTGAGGGGGATTGGGTTAGTGGGCCAAATAGCGCAAGAGATGCCTGGGCTAAATGCTGGCACCTTGGTGCCGCATCCATAGGTGCATTTTTATTTGAGAGGAAGGAGAAGACAGGAGGGCAGAAGAGGACGAAAGAGGGGGGGGGGGGGGGGGGGAGGGGAAAGAAGAAAGAAAAAAAAAAAAATGAATTGAAACAAATTTTACTTGTAAAGCTCTGGATCACAGCTTCCATATTTCAAACGCCCATAATTTGTCAGAACTGAACCAATTTTCATTTTTTCATGGCTTATTCCTAGACTGATTCTGCATTCCAAATATATATATTGAGCTGACCACGAATCTACTTAAATTGACTCTAGCTCTAAAGCTGTGGGAGATATAGATTTCCGATTTTAAGGCGGGGCATTTTTGGAGGAGATACAGTATTAATATCATATAAATTTGGTGATAACTTAATATTGTGGGAAATATTCAATTTAATCGATTTGCGATTTGAGGTGTATCGAATGTTATTTTTGCAGCCTCCCAGTGGGCGTAGCATAAAAATCTTAACACTTTGTTGAGCAGATAATAAAGTATATGCCAACCTTCAAGTCTTATTTAATAGCGTCGAAAAATATTGCGTTCATAAGGACAGACGGACAGACGGAAGGACAGCATGACGGACATTTAAAAACCAATATACTAGTTTCATTCATGAACGAGTATAAAAATTTTGTTCTATATCTGATTTATGCACTCATAGTAATAATGTCCGTGCGTGATTCGCATGTTTGCATTGGTGGGCGGTGCATCAGTTTGCCATTAATTACAGGACACCGCTAATTAAAAGTTTGTGACGCACGTTGCCAGAGATAAGTTCCTTATAGCGAAATAACAAAATTACTGTTAAACAGCGCGTTCGGGGAATACGCAGGATACTATCCGGTTATGCATGCAGCCACTGAAATGCTGCGCAATAACATGACGTTGTTTTTTTCGTATGGTCAACCTTGATATTGAACGTAAGCCTATTTGCTGCCAGCACAAACTGTGGTGCACAAACTCAATTATAACACACGTACGACGGGGAGGGGATGGGGAAGAACAATGCATTTATGGATGCCATCCAGCATATCTGTAATAAACAAACGGCAACCTGCAGCCACTTTGCTGTTGCAGGTTTTAGTTTTAGTTTAGTTTTTAGCGTTTTCAGCTGGCGATTTTGTCAGCTTCGTGGAGGCCGGGGCTGATGAGGTTCGTGCTTTTGCATGCTCATATTTAAACAGTGAAAGCAAACGCGAAAACGGCGAGGGAGATTGGGTTAGTGGGCCAAATAGCGCAAGAGATGGCGGACCTAATGCTGGCATCTTGGCTGCCGCATCCATAGGTGCATTTTTATTTGGTAAATTACAAATGTTGTCAACGCAATATAAAAACCCACTTCAGCTGTATCAACTTGAAATCATTTCGTGAAGAAACGTAATATTTAAATGGAACACAACTTTGTAGGGTAATTAATTACAAGTTTAGGGCAGGTAAACTTGCAGTTGTTGTCGCCCTCATCCACCTCCCTCTTCGTGTTGTCGTCGCTGTCGCCTGTCACCGTTGTCTTTCACTGAGCGTAATACATCTGAGTTTCGGGGTCGTGGTCGGAGCCTGAGCCGGAGTCGTAGCTGGTATCGGGTTGGGTCGCTACCGTATCTTTTGTTTGAGGTACTCACTGGCAGCAGCTGCTCGAAGTCTGTTTTTATCAGTGATAATCGGTATAATACGTTGTGTCACTATTAACATGTAATTCCAGTGAATAAACAGCTCTCGATACAGTTGGAGCACTTTTCAAATGGCGAACTGGATATTTGTATTTGCTCACATTTATATAGTTAGGATATATAAAATAAAGGATAATGTTATATAACGCCATTATGACTGTGCTTTAGCTGTTATTTTCAAATTTTTCTTTATATTTAATGCAAAGAAAAACAAGTGAGAAGGCTCTAGTCGGGAGCGCCCAACTAGGGGATACCCTGCACATTTCACAAAACCACAAATACACACGTATAAGCGGAGGTACGCACACTTACCCTTCGGGTCACGGTCGAGTATGAGGACTTGTAGGAGTTCACGACGAGGGCAAATATCTATGAAGCGCTTGAAAACCAGTTGGAGTTAACATATGTTGTCCGGAGGACATCAACCTGCGGAAAGCCTAGACCGCGGGGGGGGGGAAAAGGGATAGGGGGGGTAAAAGGAAGGGGGGGGGGCTGTGGGGGGGGGGGGGGGGGGGGGGGGAGGGGAGAAAGCACAATCAATTAACAGGTATTTTAATTTTTGGAATTTGTTTATAAGTGGGAAAAGGGGGGGGGGATGGGGGGGGGAAGGGGGGGGGGGGGGGGGGGGGGGGGAGGGGGGGGGGGGGGGGGGGGGAGGGGGGGAAGGGGGGAAGGAGGGCTGCGGCTAAATCCCGGGGGTGGCGCGGGAGGGGGTAGGAGCAGGGAGGGGGGGGGGGGGGGCGGAAATGGGATTAGGTGAATATGATAGATGATATAGGGGAAGGAAGAGTGTGAAATGGAGAGGGCGGGGGAGCAGAGGCGGGGGGTATTAGGGGGAGAAGAGCGTATCAGGGGGGGGGGGTGGGGGGGGTGGTGTATGCAGGGGGATGGTGCTCCGGAGTGAGTTGGGTGGGGTGGGGGGGAGGGGGGTGGGGGAGGGGGAGGGAGGGGGGGGGGTGTGGGTGAGGGGGTGGGATGAAGGGGAGGGATGGGAGTAGATGGGATGGCGAGGGGACAGGTGAGAGTAAATGTAGGGTATAGGTATCATGATATAACTTTATTGTGTGGTTGTGATTATATTTTGGTTGCGTATATGGTTGATGTTTCGGTATTTTATATGTTTTTTTTTTCTTAATTTTCAAAATTTTTCTAAATTTTCAATATTTATTTTTTATTTTTATTGATTCCAAAATAAAATGCAAACCGATGTCATTTACACTGATTTCAGTAAAGCGTTTGACTCTGTCAATCATTCGCTTTTACTGCATAAGCTTCATCTTCTGGGATTTCCAAATAACGTAATTATCTGGATATCTAACTATTTATCCTTAAGAACCCAAAAAGTTTACTTCAAAGGTCTTGTCTCTAAACCTGTTCAAGTTACTTCCGGAGTACCACAAGGAAGTCACCTTGGTCCGTTATTATTCACCTTATTCATAAATGACCTTCCTTCTGTAATAAACCACTCTCGGGTACTGATGTACGCCGATGACGTAAAACTTTGCCTGTCTTCTACCAATTCTCTAGCTGCCCAAAGTTTGCAATCCGACCTTGACAGTTTCAAAACCTGGTGTCAAGTAAATTTATTAAATCTTAATTACAGTAAGTGCAAATTTATGTCCTTCTATAGACGAATGCCATTTTTTAATAATTATTTCCTTAATGCTAAACCCCTTGAGCGTATTGAGTCCGTTAACGATTTGGGTATTCTTCTTGATCCCAAGCTTAAGTTTAACAAGCATATTTCTTCTGTTGCAAATCGAGCTTTTGGAGTCCTGGGTTTCATAAAGCGCTGGTCGAAGGAATTTGACGATCCCTATGTTACTAAAACTCTATATACTTCACTTGTTCGTCCAATTCTTGAATATGGTTCTTGTATATGGTGTCCCCAATACAAGGTTCATCAGGATAGAATTGAATCTGTACAAAAACAATTTCTGCTTTTTGCCCTCCGGGGTCTTAACTGGAATACTAATTATCGCATGCCTTCCTACCATAGTAGACTTTTACTAATAAATCTTCCCTCGCTTTCTAATCGTAGAACCATGCTTGGTGTAATCTTCTTACACAAACTAATTAATGGGGAAATTGATTCTTCCGAATTAATCAGCCAAATTAGTTTTGCGGTTCTGAGTAGAAATACGAGGAATTTTCTACTGCTATCTCTTGAAATGTGTCATAGTAACTATTCTATTCATAATCCTTTTCGTATCTTATGCTCTAATTATAATAATCTTTTCCAAATAATTAGTAAAGCTACTTCTATACCTATCCTGAAAACTTTAGTCCTTTGTCATCTGTCAATTTGTTCGCGATCTTCGTCACCGCACGTTATGCGGGGCGCCCCTCGGTCGGTTGGGCGGGAGATGGGTGGCATTTTGCCTGGGTCCGCGCGTTAACAAGCCCGTGCTTGGTATGGTTGGGCCACTTGAATGTACTGCTCGTTAGTACATCTACGTCCAAACAAACAAACAAACAGACACAAACTCCTACCAGTGGGCTGCCCGCGGAAAATGCTCGGAAGAATCACTGAGGGTAGATTGGGTCAGGTGCCGACTACGAGAGAGAGATGTGGTCAGGAGAACCACATTGCTAAGCAATGTATGTTCTGTAAGGACAAGAGCACGGATTGGAAACACGTTGCCGGTAGGGGCAGGTGTCCACTGTTCAGGAGCGCGCTCGCCTAACTTGAAATTTAATCACTGTGAGGCAGTCCCTTCTGAGGCAGGTCGTGAGAGAGGAGGACGGACGTCAACCTTATATGCGATCCACATAAGCCGATTCGAGGAAGCGGTTAGCGGCTAGTAGCTTGAATAAGGCAGTGATTTGGACTTTAAAATGTTTCGACATGATGTAAATGTGTCTTATTGAGGGTTCGCTAGAGGTGTCACATTCAAAGCTTCGAAGCTTAGAGGTGTCACCTTCTACAGCTGCTACGCTCCACTGAGCTGGGAACTAGAACGTTTCCAAAGGATGCTGCCCTTCATAAGGGAGAATTCGACGGCTTATGTACTGGAAGGCTGGGAGAGGATATATCATCGACCTCTCTTTTATGAGCTGCTCACTATGTAGGAGATCACATGGAAAGTGTTAACCTTCGGCAGCCACCAGGCGATTCACTTTGACATTGGCGCCACTCTGAGTGGACCCAACCCAAGATCACGATGCGGTAATGCGTGCGACTCATCCATGCCCAGAACGAAACCGAACACGCGGAACACGATCTCAGAAAAACCTGCTTACGAGCGAGAAGACGTTGCAAAAGATCACGCGGCATGCAGACAGATAGGAGATAGGAAGACCCCAGAACCGGACGGGATCCCAAATAAGGCCCTTAAGTTCGCGGTAGCATCCACACCTGGCGTTTTCATGGATGCATATGATTTTTGCCACCTGAAAAAAGCGCGGGAAGATTTGTATACGTGAACCCATTGAAAATGGGTAAATCAGGGTATAATGGTTTGTATGTAACAGGCAGAAGGAAGCATCTCCGACCCCATAAAGTATATATATTCTTAATCAGCATCACTAGCCGAGTTGATCTATCCCTGTCCGTCTGTCCGTCCGCCTGTATGAACGCATCGATTTCGGAAACTACGGAATCTAGAAAGCTTGGACTCTTTAGGGTCGTGTATACCATATGCAGATCAAGCTTATTTCAAATTATCGATAACTCATCTCATTTTCTTATTAACGATAAATATCGTTTTTTTTACTCTGTTTTTTAAGATATCTTAAAACCCGTAAGAGCTAGAGCAAACTTAGTTCAAACTGTTCGCGTGAAGCATATGCAGGTGAGAAATATTTTGGATTTTGGATGCATCCCCCCATTCGCCCTATATAAAATTGCATTCTCTGTTAAGAAGTAATACACGAATAGTGGGACCCAAGCGTAGCAGCTCTTCACAGCGTGCAGCCTGCGTTCATATGTGAGTGTGTATGTGTGATTCTGTGTATGTGTGAGTTACAGCATGATTATTATTGTCCGAATCGTAGTAGCGGGGTTGCGGTCACACGGAAGTTAGACAGGGGTGGGTCCTCTTTGTGGGGGGGGGGGGGGCCGGAGGGGGAAGGGAACAAAAATAGGAGACAGGGGGGGGGGGATATATTTATATAATTATAATAATTTTTTTGTGTGTTGTGGGGGGGGGACAACCAAACACCAACACACACCGGGGGAATATGAATGCAAGCGGACTGAAATGTATGAAAACACGGGGTTCAGGGTATCCGCTAGTTGGGCGCTCCCGACTGGAGCCTTCTCACTTGTTTAGTAATAGTCTACTATGGTAAGAATTGGATCATTGAGTGAGAACGTAATAGAATAGTGTTATGTAAGAGAATAACTCTAATAGAATAAAGTACTTAGTTTTTCAATAAAAGACATTGAAATGAAATTCATACAACAGTTTTTTTAATTATGTTTCGCTTTCTTTTTAAATAAACAAGAAGACAACGGTGAAGAGTATGCTTACCAACAATTATATAAGTTGAATAACAACTTTTTCTCCGACTGCGGCTCACATCTAAATAAAGGTGTGGGTACTCTGATCTTTTTTAAACATTTTTATGATCCTCGTTTTAACCACATAACACCTATTATTATTAATAAGAAAATAAAATAAACCATTAATTTACAATTTTAAAAATGTATGTATTTTTATTTTTCATGTATTTTGAAATTTGAGCATTCCATAATTACACAACTTTTAAATAAATTATTAATCGCATTGGGTTGAGGATTTCTTGTGTATTCTACAATTTGTAAAATAGCTGGGGAAGTGTATTAAACTTTCTTCAAGGTCCAAATCAATTATGTTTAAGTCAAATATTTGCTAAAAAATTTTTAAAAATTCGTAGCTTTACCCCTTACAATGAATGTAATTTTCTAAAAAGATGAGCAGCGAAATATTTAAAAAAAAGAGTCTGGACGATACAGAGTAGCCCTCAGAACCAAACCCTTCTTCAGTCATAAATTTCCTTTGAAGAAGTACAGTACAGCAATGGGGATCATTTCTACATTTGGCATCACCTCTATTATAAAGAAAATGTACAATTTTCTAACAGAGTATGAAGGAGCAATTTTTCCTGATCACCAAAGTCATAAAACAATGTAACGAAGAAAGGACTCTCACACCTCAAATCGGATTTTTAATGATCGGCCTCTTAACAAATCGAAATTTTAATGATCGTCCCGTATCCCGCCCCCGGAAAAGTAGTCGAACAAGTCGATGCGTGCACTTGTTCTCAGAAGCCCTCACACCTCTAATCCGAATTTTAATGATCGGAAATATACGCCACTTCCGAAAAGGGACACGCAATCAAATTTAACGGCCACTTTCCTCAACTCGCCCCTCCACAAAAGGTCATATAGGCCCATAAAACGATCGGTTCCCTCTCCCCCTCTTTCGCAAAAAGGGTCACGTAGGCCATTAACTCACTACCAACCCATATTAATTAGGGTCACGTACCTGCATATTGATTAGGAGCACGTAGGGTCATAAATCATTAAATATTTACCCCAGGGTAACTGTTTTGTCGTCCGTCATGATGATCAAGTGTTCTGTTCCTGACAATCCTTCGAACTGGGCCGGTTCGCTTTCCAAAAGCGGTTCCACCCATGGCACGAGTGGTGGCTCTGTTGGTACTGGGTTGGGTGGAAGAAGATTGGGTTTCTCATCTGTCGGATTGGCCGCTAAGTTTATTGTGGTCGTCGTGGTCGTGGCTTCTTCTGTTTCCTGGATGGTTGATGGTCCTAAACTGGTGAGTCCATGTCGTGTTCTCTGGGCTGGTTTCCGAAAAGCATTCCTCTCGCGTGCGGTAGCTGCGTCCGCTAGTGGTTCAAAAACGATATAGTCCCGTGGTGAGCCTTCACGATTGTTGTCCTGTTCCCTCGTTGGTGGTGTATTGCTAGTCTCCTTGACGTCGGTGGGCTTAAGGTGACTGGTAGCCTGCATGGTCTCTACGAGGTTTGCAGGCTCAGTCTTGTATTGCAGGATCGGTGATGGTGTCGTTGCCTCTGGTGCATTTGTCTTTCTTGTCGTTGTCTTTGACGTTGTTGTCTTCGTCGGTGTCGTTGTTGTGGGGTGACGTGTCATTTGTAGGCACCTACGGCCACATTGGAGTCTCGCCTGGATTCCACACAGGAAATCTATACCTAGTATGACGTCGTCCAGCATTTCCGGCAGGACTAGAAGAGACAAGTATGTCCCTCGTTGATCCAGGCATACCTGCGTTACAACTTCTCTCGCCACCTTCTTTACGGAGCCGTCTGCTAGGGTGATTAGGGAACGTGCGTCACGCACATTCGTTCCGGTGTCCAGTAGTCGTGCCATTCGTTCGCTAACAAATGACCGTGACGCTCCGGTGTCCAGCTTGGCCCATAGTGACCTACCCTCAATGGTCACTAGGGCTTCGATCCGTCCACTTTTCAATCGTAGGTGCTGCATTTCTTCCGGGGACTCGTGGTGTTGGTGGTCTCCGTCCGGTCCCTTGTCGGACGGAACTGAGCCCGATGACTCCAACCCGAACTCCTCTACAAGGCTTTGCATCTCGTCTCACTTGTGATTGGTTGCAATTCTATTAGGAAAAGCAATTTTTTTTTGTTAGCACTTTCCTGCAAAGGTTTTGTTTTATTTATTATATTTTATTTATTTTATTTTATTTTTATTTTTATTTTATTTTAATTTTATTTTATTTATTTTATTTTATTTATAAGTATTTTGTTTTTATATATTTATTAAAAGGCGTTCGAAGGATTGTTCTCTGTCGATGTCGAGGATGTAGAAGATGACCGTTGGATGTTTGTTGCGCCGATGTGTGCTAGTTGAAGACCTGTCTTAGACTATTGTTACTCGTCCAAGCTCCCTCCTAATATAGGTCTCGCGGCGCTGCTGCTGTCCTTTGCCGGTGTGTTGCTGTCCTCTGCCGCCGTAGCGCTGTTCGCTGCCGCTGCTCTGCTCTCTGTCGCCGCAGTGCTGTTCGCTGCCGCTGCTCTGCTCTCTGTACTGCCATCAGCTGCTTTGGGGTCTTGGGCGCAAGCAAAAACCCTGTGTTTTGATGCACTTCAGTCCTCTTGCATTCATACACACATACACAGAACCACACATACAAGTTAATTCCCGCAAGGTTAATTTTTAATAAAATAGAAAACCTTAATGGAAATATGTCTTGTTTATTAGAGTTGTAAAATGGAACTGAAACTTAAATCAAATCTAAACCGACGACAATGCAACGGTAGCGTGGCAGCGGTAGGGAGCTTTTGAGCGTTTATTATCGTTGGAGATGCCGCTGTGGAACTTTTGAGCATTTGTTTTCCATTAGAGATGGCGCCTTGGAACTTTTGAGCGTTTGCTTTCATTAGAGATGCCCGACTAGCCCCCTTGTTTTAAAAAAAGAAAATATCGTTGGGATTTGAACTAAATAATAATATGTAATCCTGCCACTCCGGGGCGTCGATAGCTTAACCTAAGATAACAAAACTAAAACTACTTACCACCTCGGGGCATCAAAAAGATATAACAAGAAATATACAAAATAATAAATAAGAAAATTAAAAGAAAACAACAGAATGTTTGTGGGGAAGGTACTTCTTCACAACATGTATAACTGAACCCATTGAAAATGGCTAAAAAATGGTTTAATACAAATGTATATATTATTAGGAGAAGAAGGACGCATCTCCGACCGCATAAAGTATATATATTTTTGACCAGGACGTCCGTATATTCTCCTAAAATATTAGGAAAACAAGTTTATCATTTTTTTTCGATACTTTGCCCTGATTCATTAAAAGAAAAGAAGACAAATGTTGTTCTATAGCTCTGAACTTTATGCACTCATAGTAATAATGTCCATGCGTGATTTTCATGTTTGCATTGGTGGGCGGTGTATCAGTTCGTCATCTCATTACAGGACACCGCTAACTAAATGTTTGTGACGCACGTTGCCAGAGATAAATTCATTATAGCGAAATAACAAAATTACTGCTAAACAGCGCGTTCGGGGAATACGCAGGATACTATCCGGTTATGCATGCACCCACTGAACATGACGTAGTTTTTTTCGCTATGGTCAACCTTGATATTGAGCGTAAGCCTATTTGCTGCCAGCCACCCTGTGGTGCACAAACTCAATTATACACACACGTACGACGGGGAGGGGATGGGGAAGAACAATGCATTTATGGATGCCATCCAGCATATCTGTCAATAAACAAACGGCAACCTGCAACCACTTAGCTGCTGCAGGGGTCTCTCCCAGTTTTAGTTTTTAGCGTTGTCAGCTGGCGATTCCTTTGCTCCAGCTTCGTGGAGGCCGGGGCTGATGCTGGTTCGTGCTTTTGCATGCGAACCCAGGCCCAAATCACTTAAGCAGTGAGCAAAGCAAACGCTGAAAACTGGGTGAGGGGGATTGGGCTAGTGGGCCAAATGCGCAAGAGATGCCTTGGCCAAATGCTGGCACCTTGGCTGCCGTATCCACAGGTGCATTTTTATTTGGTAAATTACAAATGTTGTCAACGCAATATAAAAAGCCTCAACTTGAAATCTATTTCGTGAAAAAACGTAATACATATCAACAAAAAAAAATGCTCCTAGACTCACTGCTGTCAGTTTGCCTTTGCCAAAAAAAAAACACTCACTCCCTGCCAGAAAATCTCAAGAACCGACTTGAGCTTTTTTTTGTAGCTCAGTTTTACTCAGCACTTGCATTCATTTTATTGCTGCAGCTGAACGGCTTTTGAGCGCATGTCTTCGTTTATTGCTGCAGCTGCGCAGCTTTTGATCGCCTGCTATAGGTCGGCACAGCTGCGGAGCTTTTGTCCGCCTGCTATAGGTCGCCTCAGCTGCGGAGCTTTTGAGCGCCTGCTACAGGTCGCCACAGCTGCGGAGCTTTTGAGCGTTTGTTGTCGTTAGAGATGCCGCTGTGGAACTTTTGAGTATTTGTTTTCCATTAGAGATGCCGCTGTGGAACTTTTGAGTTTGTTTTCATTAGAGATGCAGCTGTGCGTTTTGTTTTCAATAGCTTAACCTAAGATAACAAAACTTAAATTAACTTCCACCTCGGGGCATCTAAAAAATACAGCAAGAACAAATAAGAACGTTGCAGTCGGACGTAACCGACTGCGTAATACTCGTTCACAGTACACGGAAATTATTACTGTTATTTTGAAAAAAATATAGAATTTTTATATTTCGTAGGGGCGGGGGTGAAGGTCACACAATTTTCACGATTTGCGGGGCGGGAATAGCTGGGAGTGGGCATGGCCGGGAAATTTTCTTACCGAGCTTTAAAAGGGGTGACCAGCCATATACGTTTAAAACTTGGTGACTCTAGCTCCAAAATTGTAGAAGATATAGCTTTTCGCGATTTGCGGAGGCGGAAAGGGGCGTGGCCAGAAAATTTTTTTGTGATGTTTGGGGGACATTACCAGTAATATATATTCAAAATTTGACTCTAGCTCTAAAACTGTGGGAGATATAGCCATTTCAGATTTTTTGGGGCGGGGGCGTTCTAGTGGGCGTGGCCGGGAAATCAGAGCTGCATTTTTTGGAGGAGATCACCAGCTATCTACATATCAAATTTGGTGACTCTAACCTTAATATTGTGGGAAATATTCAACTTTAATCGATTTGCGATTTCAGGTGTATCGACATGTTATCGATTTGCCAGCCTCCCAGTGGGCGTGGCACAAAAATCTTAACACTTTGTCTGAAGCAGATAACTACAAGTATATATGCCAAGCTTCAAGTCTCTATCTTCAATAGCGTCGAAAAATATTGCGTTCATAAGGACAGACGGACAGACGGACGGACAGCATGACGGACATTGCACAAAACCAATATACTAGTTTCACTTCGTGAACGAGTTGTGGGGCCTTATTTGTTCATAGCGCAAGAGATGCCTGGACCTAATGCTGGCACCTTGGCTGCCGCATCCACAGGTGCATTTTTATTTGGTAAATTACAAATGTTCTCAACGCAATATAAAAAGCCTCAACTTGAAATCTATTTCGTGAAAAAACGTAATACACATCAACAAAAAAAACTGCTCCTAGACTCACTGCTGTCAGTCCTCTGCCAAAAAAAAAACACTCACTCCCTGCCAGAAAATCTCAAGAACCGACTTGAGCGTTTGTTTGTAGCTCAGTTTCACTCATCACTTGCATTCATTTTATTGCTGCAGCTGAACGGCTTTTGAGCGCATGTCTTCGTTTATTGCTGCAGCTGCGCAGCTTTTGAACGCCTGCTATAGGTCGGCACAGCTGCGGAGCTTTTGTCCGCCTGCTATAGGTCGCCTCAGCTGCGGAGCTTTTGAGCGCCTGCTACAGGTCGCCACAGCTGCGGAGCTTTTGAGCGTTTGTTGTCGTTAGAGATGCCGCTGTGGAACTTTTGAGTATTTGTTTTCCATTAGAGATGCCGCTGTGGAACTTTTGAGTTTGTTTTCATTAGAGATGCAGCTGTGCGTTTTGTTTTCAATAGCTTAACCTAAGATAACAAAACTTAAATTAACTTCCACCTCGGGGCATCTAAAAAATACAGCAAGAACAAATAAGAACGTTGCAGTCGGACGTAACCGACTGCGTAATACTCGTTCACAGTACACGGAAATTATTACTGTTATTTTGAAAAAAATATAGAATTTTTATATTTCGTAGGGGCGGGGGTGAAGGTCACACAATTTTCACGATTTGCGGGGCGGGAATAGCTGGGAGTGGGCATGGCCGGGAAATTTTCTTACCGAGCTTTAAAAGGGGTGACCAGCCATATACGTTTAAAACTTGGTGACTCTAGCTCCAAAATTGTGGAAGATATAGCTTTTCGCGATTTGCGGAGGCGGAAAGGGGCGTGGCCAGAAAATTTTTTTTGTGATGTTTGGGGGACATTACCAGTAATATATATTCAAAATTTGACTCTAGCTCTAAAACTGTGGGAGATATAGCCATTTCAGATTTTTTGGGGCGGGGGCGTTCTAGTGGGCGTGGCCGGGAAATCAGAGCTGCATTTTTTGGAGGAGATCACCAGCTATCTACATATCAAATTTGGTGACTCTAACCTTAATATTGTGGGAAATATTCAACTTTAATCGATTTGCGATTTCAGGTGTATCGACATGTTATCGATTTGCCAGCCTCCCAGTGGGCGTCGCACAAAAATCTTAACACTTTGTCTGAAGCAGATAACTACAAGTATATATGCCAAGCTTCAAGTCTCTATCTTCAATAGCGTCGAAAAATATTGCGTTCATAAGGACAGACGGACAGACGGACGGACAGCATGACGGACATTGCACAAAACCAATATACTAGTTTCACTTCGTGAACGAGTTGTGGGGCCTTATTTGTTCATAGCGCAAGAGATGCCTGGACCTAATGCTGGCACCTTGGCTGCCGCATCCACAGGTGCATTTTTATTTGGTAAATTACAAATGTTCTCAACGCAATATAAAAAGCCTCAACTTGAAATCTATTTCGTGAAAAAACGTAATACACATCAACAAAAAAAACTGCTCCTAGACTCACTGCTGTCAGTCCTCTGCCAAAAAAAAAACACTCACTCCCTGCCAGAAAATCTCAAGAACCGACTTGAGCGTTTGTTTGTAGCTCAGTTTCACTCATCACTTGCATTCATTTTATTGCTGCAGCTGAACGGCTTTTGAGCGCATGTCTTCGTTTATTGCTGCAGCTGCGCAGCTTTTGAACGCCTGCTATAGGTCGGCACAGCTGCGGAGCTTTTGTCCGCCTGCTATAGGTCGCCTCAGCTGCGGAGCTTTTGAGCGCCTGCTACAGGTCGCCACAGCTGCGGAGCTTTTGAGCGTTTGTTGTCGTTAGAGATGCCGCTGTGGAACTTTTGAGTATTTGTTTTCCATTAGAGATGCCGCTGTGGAACTTTTGAGTTTGTTTTCATTAGAGATGCAGCTGTGCGTTTTGTTTTCAATAGCTTAACCTAAGATAACAAAACTTAAATTAACTTCCACCTCGGGGCATCTAAAAAATACAGCAAGAACAAATAAGAACGTTGCAGTCGGACGTAACCGACTGCGTAATACTCGTTCACAGTACACGGAAATTATTACTGTTATTTTGAAAAAAATATAGAATTTTTATATTTCGTAGGGGCGGGGGTCACACAATTTTCACGATTTGCGGGGCGGGAATAGCTGGGAGTGGGCATGGCCGGGAAATTTTCTTACCGAGCTTTAAAAGGGGTGACCAGCCATATACGTTTAAAATTTGGTGACTCTAGCTCCAAAATTGTGGGAGATATAGCTTTTCGCGATTTGCGGGGGCGGGAGTGGGCGTGGCCGGGAAATTTTTTACGAATCGTTAAAGGGGGTGACCAGCCATCTGCGTTTAAAACTTGGTGACTCTAGCTCCAAAATTGTGGAAGATATAGCTTTTCGCGATTTGCGGAGGCGGAAAGGGGCGTGGCCAGAAAATTTTTTTTGTGATGTTTGGGGGACATTACCAGTAATATATATTCAAAATTTGACTCTAGCTCTAAAACTGTGGGAGATATAGCCATTTCAGATTTTTTGGGGCGGGGGCGTTCTAGTGGGCGTGGCCGGGAAATCAGAGCTGCATTTTTTGGAGGAGATCACCAGCTATCTACATATCAAATTTGGTGACTCTAACCTTAATATTGTGGGAAATATTCAACTTTAATCGATTTGCGATTTCAGGTGTATCGACATGTTATCGATTTGCCAGCCTCCCAGTGGGCGTCGCACAAAAATCTTAACACTTTGTCTGAAGCAGATAACTACAAGTATATATGCCAAGCTTCAAGTCTCTATCTTCAATAGCGTCGAAAAATATTGCGTTCATAAGGACAGACGGACGGACAGCATGACGGACATTGCACAAAACCAATATACTAGTTTCACTTCGTGAACGAGTTGTGGGGCCTTATTTGTTCATAGCGCAAGAGATGCCTGGACCTAATGCTGGCACCTTGGCTGCCGCATCCACAGGTGCATTTTTATTTGGTAAATTACAAATGTTCTCAACGCAATATAAAAAGCCTCAACTTGAAATCTATTTCGTGAAAAAACGTAATACACATCAACAAAAAAAACTGCTCCTAGACTCACTGCTGTCAGTCCTCTGCCAAAAAAAAAACACTCACTCCCTGCCAGAAAATCTCAAGAACCGACTTGAGCGTTTGTTTGTAGCTCAGTTTCACTCATCACTTGCATTCATTTTATTGCTGCAGCTGAACGGCTTTTGAGCGCATGTCTTCGTTTATTGCTGCAGCTGCGCAGCTTTTGAACGCCTGCTATAGGTCGGCACAGCTGCGGAGCTTTTGTCCGCCTGCTATAGGTCGCCTCAGCTGCGGAGCTTTTGAGCGCCTGCTACAGGTCGCCACAGCTGCGGAGCTTTTGAGCGTTTGTTGTCGTTAGAGATGCCGCTGTGGAACTTTTGAGTATTTGTTTTCCATTAGAGATGCCGCTGTGGAACTTTTGAGTTTGTTTTCATTAGAGATGCAGCTGTGCGTTTTGTTTTCAATAGCTTAACCTAAGATAACAAAACTTAAATTAACTTCCACCTCGGGGCATCTAAAAAATACAGCAAGAACAAATAAGAACGTTGCAGTCGGACGTAACCGACTGCGTAATACTCGTTCACAGTACACGGAAATTATTACTGTTATTTTGAAAAAAATATAGAATTTTTATATTTCGTAGGGGCGGGGGTGAAGGTCACACAATTTTCACGATTTGCGGGGCGGGAATAGCTGGGAGTGGGCATGGCCGGGAAATTTTCTTACCGAGCTTTAAAAGGGGTGACCAGCCATATACGTTTAAAATTTGGTGACTCTAGCTCCAAAATTGTGGGAGATATAGCTTTTCGCGATTTGCGGGGGCGGGAGTGGGCGTGGCCGGGAAATTTTTTACGAATCGTTAAAGGGGGTGACCAGCCATCTGCGTTTAAAACTTGGTGACTCTAGCTCCAAAATTGTGGAAGATATAGCTTTTCGCGATTTGCGGAGGCGGAAAGGGGCGTGGCCAGAAAATTTTTTTTGTGATGTTTGGGGGACATTACCAGTAATATATATTCAAAATTTGACTCTAGCTCTAAAACTGTGGGAGATATAGCCATTTCAGATTTTTTGGGGCGGGGGCGTTCTAGTGGGCATGGCCGGGAAATCAGAGCTGCATTTTTTGGAGGAGATCACCAGCTATCTACATATCAAATTTGGTGACTCTAACCTTAATATTGTGGGAAATATTCAACTTTAATCGATTTGCGATTTCAGGTGTATCGACATGTTATCGATTTGCCAGCCTCCCAGTGGGCGTGGCACAAAAATCTTAACACTTTGTCTGAAGCAGATAACTACAAGTATATATGCTAAGCTTCAAGTCTCTATCTTCAATAGCGTCGAAAAATATTGCGTTCATAAGGACAGACGGACAGACGGACGGACAGCATGACGGACATTGCACAAAACCAATATACTAGTTTCACTTCGTGAACGAGTTGTGGGGCCTTATTTGTTCATAGCGCAAGAGATGCCTGGACCTAATGCTGGCACCTTGGCTGCCGCATCCACAGGTGCATTTTTATTTGGTAAATTACAAATGTTCTCAACGCAATATAAAAAGCCTCAACTTGAAATCTATTTCGTGAAAAAACGTAATACACATCAACAAAAAAAACTGCTCCTAGACTCACTGCTGTCAGTCCTCTGCCAAAAAAAAAACACTCACTCCCTGCCAGAAAATCTCAAGAACCGACTTGAGCGTTTGTTTGTAGCTCAGTTTCACTCATCACTTGCATTCATTTTATTGCTGCAGCTGAACGGCTTTTGAGCGCATGTCTTCGTTTATTGCTGCAGCTGCGCAGCTTTTGAACGCCTGCTATAGGTCGGCACAGCTGCGGAGCTTTTGTCCGCCTGCTATAGGTCGCCTCAGCTGCGGAGCTTTTGAGCGCCTGCTACAGGTCGCCACAGCTGCGGAGCTTTTGAGCGTTTGTTGTCGTTAGAGATGCCGCTGTGGAACTTTTGAGTATTTGTTTTCCATTAGAGATGCCGCTGTGGAACTTTTGAGTTTGTTTTCATTAGAGATGCAGCTGTGCGTTTTGTTTTCAATAGCTTAACCTAAGATAACAAAACTTAAATTAACTTCCACCTCGGGGCATCTAAAAAATACAGCAAGAACAAATAAGAACGTTGCAGTCGGACGTAACCGACTGCGTAATACTCGTTCACAGTACACGGAAATTATTACTGTTATTTTGAAAAAAAATATAGAATTTGTATATTTCGTAGGGGCGGGGGTGAAGGTCACACAATTTTCACGATTTGCGGGGCGGGAATAGCTGGGAGTGGGCATGGCCGGGAAATTTTCTTACCGAGCTTTAAAAGGGGTGACCAGCCATATACGTTTAAAATTTGGTGACTCTAGCTCCAAAATTGTGGGAGATATAGCTTTTCGCGATTTGCGGGGGCGGGAGTGGGCGTGGCCGGGAAATTTTTTACGAATCGTTAAAGGGGGTGACCAGCCATCTGCGTTTAAAACTTGGTGACTCTAGCTCCAAAATTGTGGAAGATATAGCTTTTCGCGATTTGCGGAGGCGGAAAGGGGCGTGGCCAGAAAATTTTTTTTGTGATGTTTGGGGGACATTACCAGTAATATATATTCAAAATTTGACTCTAGCTCTAAAACTGTGGGAGATATAGCCATTTCAGATTTTTTGGGGCGGGGGCGTTCTAGTGGGCGTGGCCGGGAAATCAGAGCTGCATTTTTTGGAGGAGATCACCAGCTATCTACATATCAAATTTGGTGACTCTAACCTTAATATTGTGGGAAATATTCAACTTTAATCGATTTGCGATTTCAGGTGTATCGACATGTTATCGATTTGCCAGCCTCCCAGTGGGCGTGGCACAAAAATCTTAACACTTTGTCTGAAGCAGATAACTACAAGTATATATGCCAAGCTTCAAGTCTCTATCTTCAATAGCGTCGAAAAATATTGCGTTCATAAGGACAGACGGACAGACGGACGGACAGCATGACGGACATTGCACAAAACCAATATACTAGTTTCACTTCGTGAACGAGTTGTGGGGCCTTATTTGTTCATAGCGCAAGAGATGCCTGGACCTAATGCTGGCACCTTGGCTGCCGCATCCACAGGTGCATTTTTATTTGGTAAATTACAAATGTTCTCAACGCAATATAAAAAGCCTCAACTTGAAATCTATTTCGTGAAAAAACGTAATACACATCAACAAAAAAAACTGCTCCTAGACTCACTGCTGTCAGTCCTCTGCCAAAAAAAAAACACTCACTCCCTGCCAGAAAATCTCAAGAACCGACTTGAGCGTTTGTTTGTAGCTCAGTTTCACTCATCACTTGCATTCATTTTATTGCTGCAGCTGAACGGCTTTTGAGCGCATGTCTTCGTTTATTGCTGCAGCTGCGCAGCTTTTGAACGCCTGCTATAGGTCGGCACAGCTGCGGAGCTTTTGTCCGCCTGCTATAGGTCGCCTCAGAGGCGGAGCTTTTGAGCGCCTGCTACAGGTCGCCACAGCTGCGGAGCTTTTGAGCGTTTGTTGTCGTTAGAGATGCCGCTGTGGAACTTTTGAGTATTTGTTTTCCATTAGAGATGCCGCTGTGGAACTTTTGAGTTTGTTTTCATTAGAGATGCAGCTGTGCGTTTTGTTTTCAATAGCTTAACCTAAGATAACAAAACTTAAATTAACTTCCACCTCGGGGCATCTAAAAAATACAGCAAGAACAAATAAGAACGTTGCAGTCGGACCTAACCGACTGCGTAATACTCGTTCACAGTACACGGAAATTATTACTGTTATTTTGAAAAAAATATAGAATTTTTATATTTCGTAGGGGCGGGGGTGAAGGTCACACAATTTTCACGATTTGCGGGGCGGGAATAGCTGGGAGTGGGCATGGCCGGGAAATTTTCTTACCGAGCTTTAAAAGGGGTGACCAGCCATATACGTTTAAAATTTGGTGACTCTAGCTCCAAAATTGTGGGAGATATAGCTTTTCGCGATTTGCGGGGGCGGGAGTGGGCGTGGCCGGGAAATTTTTTACGAATCGTTAAAGGGGGTGACCAGCCATCTGCGTTTAAAACTTGGTGACTCTAGCTCCAAAATTGTGGAAGATATAGCTTTTCGCGATTTGCGGAGGCGGAAAGGGGCGTGGCCAGAAAATTTTTTTTGTGATGTTTGGGGGACATTACCAGTAATATATATTCAAAATTTGACTCTAGCTCTAAAACTGTGGGAGATATAGCCATTTCAGATTTTTTGGGGCGGGGGCGTTCTAGTGGGCGTGGCCGGGAAATCAGAGCTGCATTTTTTGGAGGAGATCACCAGCTATCTACATATCAAATTTGGTGACTCTAACCTTAATATTGTGGGAAATATTCAACTTTAATCGATTTGCGATTTCAGGTGTATCGACATGTTATCGATTTGCCAGCCTCCCAGTGGGCGTGGCACAAAAATCTTAACACTTTGTCTGAAGCAGATAACTACAAGTATATATGCCAAGCTTCAAGTCTCTATCTTCAATAGCGTCGAAAAATATTGCGTTCATAAGGACAGACGGACAGACGGACGGACAGCATGACGGACATTGCACAAAACCAATATACTAGTTTCACTTCGTGAACGAGTTGTGGGGCCTTATTTGTTCATAGCGCAAGAGATGCCTGGACCTAATGCTGGCACCTTGGCTGCCGCATCCACAGGTGCATTTTTATTTGGTAAATTACAAATGTTCTCAACGCAATATAAAAAGCCTCAACTTGAAATCTATTTCGTGAAAAAACGTAATACACATCAACAAAAAAAACTGTTCCTAGACTCACTGCTGTCAGTCCTCTGCCAAAAAAAAAAACACTCACTCCCTGCCAGAAAATCTCAAGAACCGACTTGAGCGTTTGTTTGTAGCTCAGTTTCACTCATCACTTGCATTCATTTTATTGCTGCAGCTGAACGGCTTTTGAGCGCATGTCTTCGTTTATTGCTGCAGCTGCGCAGCTTTTGAACGCCTGCTATAGGTCGGCACAGCTGCGGAGCTTTTGAGCGCCTGCTACAGGTCGCCACAGCTGCGGAGCTTTTGAGCGTTTGTTGTCGTTAGAGATGCCGCTGTGGAACTTTTGAGTATTTGTTTTCCATTAGAGATGCCGCTGTGGAACTTTTGAGTTTGTTTTCATTAGAGATGCAGCTGTGCGTTTTGTTTTCAATAGCTTAACCTAAGATAACAAAACTTAAATTAACTTCCACCTCGGGGCATCTAAAAAATACAGCAAGAACAAATAAGAACGTTGCAGTCGGACGTAACCGACTGCGTAATACTCGTTCACAGTACACGGAAATTATTACTGTTATTTTGAAAAAAATATAGAATTTTTATATTTCGTAGGGGCGGGGGTGAAGGTCACACAATTTTCACGATTTGCGGGGCGGGAATAGCTGGGAGTGGGCATGGCCGGGAAATTTTCTTACCGAGCTTTAAAAGGGGTGACCAGCCATATACGTTTAAAATTTGGTGACTCTAGCTCCAAAATTGTGGGAGATATAGCTTTTCGCGATTTGCGGGGGCGGGAGTGGGCGTGGCCGGGAAATTTTTTACGAATCGTTAAAGGGGGTGACCAGCCATCTGCGTTTAAAACTTGGTGACTCTAGCTCCAAAATTGTGGAAGATATAGCTTTTCGCGATTTGCGGAGGCGGAAAGGGGCGTGGCCAGAAAATTTTTTTTGTGATGTTTGGGGGACATTACCAGTAATATATATTCAAAATTTGACTCTAGCTCTAAAACTGTGGGAGATATAGCCATTTCAGATTTTTTGGGGCGGGGGCGTTCTAGTGGGCGTGGCCGGGAAATCAGAGCTGCATTTTTTGGAGGAGATCACCAGCTATCTACATATCAAATTTGGTGACTCTAACCTTAATATTGTGGGAAATATTCAACTTTAATCGATTTGCGATTTCAGGTGTATCGACATGTTATCGATTTGCCAGCCTCCCAGTGGGCGTGGCACAAAAATCTTAACACTTTGTCTGAAGCAGATAACTACAAGTATATATGCCAAGCTTCAAGTCTCTATCTTCAATAGCGTCGAAAAATATTGCGTTCATAAGGACAGACGGACAGACGGACGGACAGCATGACGGACATTGCACAAAACCAATATACTAGTTTCACTTCGTGAACGAGTTGTGGGGCCTTATTTGTTCATAGCGCAAGAGATGCCTGGACCTAATGCTGGCACCTTGGCTGCCGCATCCACAGGTGCATTTTTATTTGGTAAATTACAAATGTTCTCAACGCAATATAAAAAGCCTCAACTTGAAATCTATTTCGTGAAAAAACGTAATACACATCAACAAAAAAAACTGTTCCTAGACTCACTGCTGTCAGTCCTCTGCCAAAAAAAAAACACTCACTCCCTGCCAGAAAATCTCAAGAACCGACTTGAGCGTTTGTTTGTAGCTCAGTTTCACTCATCACTTGCATTCATTTTATTGCTGCAGCTGAACGGCTTTTGAGCGCATGTCTTCGTTTATTGCTGCAGCTGCGCAGCTTTTGAACGCCTGCTATAGGTCGGCACAGCTGCGGAGCTTTTGTCCGCCTGCTATAGGTCGCCTCAGCTGCGGAGCTTTTGAGCGCCTGCTACAGGTCGCCACAGCTGCGGAGCTTTTGAGCGTTTGTTGTCGTTAGAGATGCCGCTGTGGAACTTTTGAGTATTTGTTTTCCATTAGAGATGCCGCTGTGGAACTTTTGAGTTTGTTTTCATTAGAGATGCAGCTGTGCGTTTTGTTTTCAATAGCTTAACCTAAGATAACAAAACTTAAATTAACTTCCACCTCGGGGCATCTAAAAAATACAGCAAGAACAAATAAGAACGTTGCAGTCGGACGTAACCGACTGCGTAATACTCGTTCACAGTACACGGAAATTATTACTGTTATTTTGAAAAAAATATAGAATTTTTATATTTCGTAGGGGCGGGGGTGAAGGTCACACAATTTTCACGATTTGCGGGGCGGGAATAGCTGGGAGTGGGCATGGCCAGGAAATTTTCTTACCGAGCTTTAAAAGGGGTGACCAGCCATATACGTTTAAAATTTGGTGACTCTAGCTCCAAAATTGTGGGAGATATAGCTTTTCGCGATTTGCGGGGGCGGGAGTGGGCGTGGCCGGGAAATTTTTTACGAATCGTTAAAGGGGGTGACCAGCCATCTGCGTTTAAAACTTGGTGACTCTAGCTCCAAAATTGTGGAAGATATAGCTTTTCGCGATTTGCGGAGGCGGAAAGGGGCGTGGCCAGAAAATTTTTTTTGTGATGTTTGGGGGACATTACCAGTAATATATATTCAAAATTTGACTCTAGCTCTAAAACTGTGGGAGATATAGCCATTTCAGATTTTTTGGGGCGGGGGGCGTTCTAGTGGGCGTGGCCGGGAAATCAGAGCTGCATTTTTTGGAGGAGATCACCAGCTATCTACATATCAAATTTGGTGACTCTAACCTTAATATTGTGGGAAATATTCAACTTTAATCGATTTGCGATTTCAGGTGTATCGACATGTTATCGATTTGCCAGCCTCCCAGTGGGCGTGGCACAAAAATCTTAACACTTTGTCTGAAGCAGATAACTACAAGTATATATGCCAAGCTTCAAGTCTCTATCTTCAATAGCGTCGAAAAATATTGCGTTCATAAGGACAGACGGACAGACGGGCGGACAGCATGACGGACATTGCACAAAACCAATATACTAGTTTCACTTCGTGAACGAGTTGTGGGGCCTTATTTGTTCATAGCGCAAGAGATGCCTGGACCTAATGCTGGCACCTTGGCTGCCGCATCCACAGGTGCATTTTTATTTGGTAAATTACAAATGTTCTCAACGCAATATAAAAAGCCTCAACTTGAAATCTATTTCGTGAAAAAACGTAATACACATCAACAAAAAAAACTGCTCCTAGACTCACTGCTGTCAGTCCTCTGCCAAAAAAAAAACACTCACTCCCTGCCAGAAAATCTCAAGAACCGACTTGAGCGTTTGTTTGTAGCTCAGTTTCACTCATCACTTGCATTCATTTTATTGCTGCAGCTGAACGGCTTTTGAGCGCATGTCTTCGTTTATTGCTGCAGCTGCGCAGCTTTTGAACGCCTGCTATAGGTCGGCACAGCTGCGGAGCTTTTGTCCGCCTGCTATAGGTCGCCTCAGCTGCGGAGCTTTTGAGCGCCTGCTACAGGTCGCCACAGCTGCGGAGCTTTTGAGCGTTTGTTGGCGTTAGAGATGCAGCTGTGGAACTTTTGAGTATTTGTTTTCCATTAGAGATGCCGCCGTGGAACTTTTCAGTTTGCTTTCATTAGAGATGCAGCTGTGCGTTTTGTTTTGATTAGAGATACCCGACTAGCCTCCTTGTTTTAAAAAAAGAATACATCGTTGGGATTTTAACTAAATAATAATATGTAATCCTGCCACTCCGGCACCTCGGGGCATCTAAAAAATACAGCAAGAAAAATAAAAAATAAGAAATACGAAATAAGAAAATTAAAAGAAAACTCCAGAATGTTTGTGGGGAAGGTACTTCTTTACAACATGTATAGCTGAACCCATTGAAAATGGGTAAAAGGAAAAATGGTTTAATACAAGTGTATGTATTAGGAGAAGAAGTACGCGTCTCCGACCGCCTAAGGTATATATATTTGACCAGGACAACGAGCTGAATCGACATAGCCGTGTCCGTCTCGAAAACTACAAAGCTAGATCCCTAAATTTTTTGAGTATAGATTCTCCAAAAGCATTAGGAGAACAATACCGATAAAAATCAATCTTAATACTTGGTTTTCTTAGTATAGGTGCTTTGGTTTGAATAGATATTTTAGATATTCTATAATGTGGTACTCCCATAATCAATGGACATAGTTGCCACACAAAAAGAAGAAAAATTTAATTCTATAGCTCTGAACTTTATGCACTCATAGTAATAATGAGAGCGCGTGATTCGCATGTTTGCATTGGTGGGCAGTGCATCAGTTTGTCATCTAATTACAGGACACCGCTAATTAAAAGTTTGTGACACACGTTGCCAGAGATAAGTTCATTATAGCGAAATAACAAAATTACTGCTGAACAGCGCGTTCGGGGAATACGCAGGATACTGTCCGGTTATGCAAGTAAATTTCCACTTTGATTAAAAGTTGAAAAATATATCAACTTTGGAGCAAGTGCTCTTTTATTGAAAGTAAATTTGCAACTGAATAAACTTCAATCAATTATAGCCCTAGTAAGCTGTGGCTTAGCGGCAGCGGCGTTGGCAGCGACGTTGCTGCTGATGTTGTTGGCCCGTTGGGGAATTCTTCTTGGAATTTTCGGCGGTTGCCGGACGGCGCGTGGAGGAAATGGCATAGACACCAATTCGGCATTTGGCTGCACTTACGAAGTATTGCAATGCTTCTTATTGGGACTGTGAGAATTTATTTGTTGTTAACTTGCATGCAGCCACTGAAATGCTGCGCCATAACATGACGTTGTTTTTTTCACTATGGTCAACCTTGAATTGAGCCACTTAGCTGCTGCAGGGGTCTCTCCCAGTGTTAGTTTTTAGCGTTGTCAGCTGGCGATTCCTTTGCTCCAGCTTCGTGGAGGCCGGAGCTGATGCTGGCCCAGGCCCAAATCACTTAAGCAGTGATCAAAGCAAACGCTGAAAACTGGCTGAGGGGGATTGGGTTAGTGGGCCAAATAGCGCAAGAGATGGCTGGACCTAATGCAGGCACCTTGGCTGCCGCATCCATAGGTGCATTTTTATTTGGCAAATTACAAATGTTGTCAACTTAATATAAAAAGCCTCGACTGTCAGCTGTATCAACTTGAAATCTACATCGTGAAAAAAGTCTTTAAATGCAACACAACTTTGTAGAGTAATTAATTACAAGTTTAGCGCAGGTAAACTTGCAGTTGTCGTCGGCCTCATCCACCTCCCTCTTCGTGTTGTCATCGCCGTCGCCTGTCACCGTTGTCTTTCACTGAGCGTAATACATCTGAGTTTCGGGGTCGTGGTCGGAGCCTGAGCCGGAGTCGTAGCTGGTATTGGGTTGGGTCGCTACCGTATCTTTTGTTTGAGGTACTCACTGGCAGCAGCTGCTCGAAGTCTGTTTTTCTCAATGATAATCGGTAATAATACGTTGTGTCACTATTAACACGTAATTCCAGTGAATAAACAGCTCTCGGTACAGTTAGAGCACTTTTCACATGGCGAACTGGTTATTCGTATTTGCTCACATTTATATAGTTAGGATATATAAAATAAAGGATAATGTTATATAACGCCATTATGATTGTGCTTTACTGTTATTTTCAATTTTTTCTTTATATTTAATGCAAAGAAAAACAAGTGAGAAGGCTCTAGTCGGGAGCGCCCAACTAGGGGATATCCTGCACATTTCACAAAACCACAAATACACACGTATAAGCGGAGGTACGCACACTTACCCTTCGGGTCACGGTCGAGTGTGAGGACTTGTAGGAGTTCACGACGAGGGCAGATATCTATGAAGCGCTTGAAAACCAGTTGGAGTTAACAGAGGTTGTACCGGAGGACATCAACCTGCGGAAAGCCTATGAACAGACACAAACTGCTACCAGTGCGCTGCCCGCGGAAAATGCTCGGAAGAATCACTGAGGCTAGGTTGGGTCAGGTGCCGACTACGGGAGAGAGATGTGGTCAGGAGAACCACATTGCTAAGCAATGTATGTTCTGTAAGGACAAGAGCACGGATTGGAAACACGTTGCCGGTAGGGGCAGGTGTGCACTGTTCAGGAGCGCGCTCGCTTAACTTGAAATTTAATCTAATTTAATTTAAAAAGTTTCGACATGATGTAAATGTGTCTTATTGAGGGTTCGCCAGAGCGAAGCTTAGAGGTGTCACCTTCTACAGCTGCTACGCTCCACTGAGCTGGGAACTAGAACGTTTCAAAGGATGCTGGCCTTCATAAGGGAGAATTCGACGGCTTATGTACTGGAAGGCTGGGAGAGGATATATCATCGACCTCTCTTTTATGAGCTGCTCACTATGTAGGAGATCACATGGAAAGTGTTAACCTTCGGCAGCCACCAGGCGATTCACTTTGACATTGGCGCCATTCTGAGTGGAACCCAACCCAAGGATCAGCGGAAGAAATGGCACAACATATCACAGAGCCTCTGTAATGCGTGCGACTCATCCATGCCCAGAACGAAACCGAACAGACGTGGAACACGATCTCAGAAAAACCTGCTTACGAGCGAGAAGACGTTGCAAAAGATCACGCGGCATGCAGACAGATAGGAGATAGGAAGACCCCAGAACCGGACGGGATCCCAAATAAGGCCCTTAAGTTCGCGGTAGCATCCACACCTGGCGTTTTCATGGATGCATATAATTATTGCCACCTGAAAAAAGCGCGAGAAGATTTGTATACCCTGAACCCATTGAAAATGGGTAAATCAGGGTATAATGGTATGTAACAG
This sequence comes from Drosophila sordidula, assembly GCA_035047465.1. NCBI lineage: Eukaryota > Metazoa > Arthropoda > Insecta > Diptera > Drosophilidae > Drosophila > Drosophila sordidula. The sequence continues at coordinate 117,912 of JAWNPQ010000140.1, forward strand.
GCAGAAGGAAGCATCTCCGACCCCATAAAGTATATATATTCTTAATCAGCATCACTAGCCGAGTTGATCTATCCCTGTCCGTCTGTCCGTCCGTCTGTATGAACGCATCGATTTCGGAAACTACTACTTAACGATAAATATCGGTTCTTTTACTCTGTTTTTTAAGATATCTTAAAACCCGTAAGAGCTAGAGCAAACTTAGTTCAAACTGTTCGCGTGAAGCACATGCAGGTGAGAAATATTTTGGATTTTGGATACTTCCCCATTCGCCCCATATAAAATTTCATTCTCTGTTAAGAAATAATACACGAATAGTGGGACCCAAGCGTATCAGCTCTTCACAGCGTGCCGCCTACGTTTATATGTGTGAGTGTGTATGTGTGATTATGTGTATGTATGTATGAATGCAAGGGGACTGAAATGTATGAAAACACGGGGTTCAGGGTATCCCCCAGTTGTGCGCTCCCGACTGGAGCCTTCTCACTTGTTTAGTAATAGTCTACTATGGTAAGAATTGGATGTAAGAGAATACCTCTAATAGAATAAACTACTTAGTTTTTCAATAAAAGACATTGAAATGAAATTCATACAACAGTTTTTTTATTTATGTTTCGCTTTCTTTTTAAATAAACAAGAAGACAACGTTGAAGAGTATGGCTACCAACAATTATATAAGTTGAATAACAACTTTTTCTCCGACTGCGGCTCACATCTAAATAAAAGTGTGGGTACTCTGATATTTTTTAAACATTTTTATGATCCTCGTTTTAATGCACCACATAACACATATTATTATTAATGAGAAAATTAAATAAACCATTAATTTACAATTTTAAAAATGTATGTATTTTTATTTTCCATATATTTTGAAATTTAAGCATTCCATAATTACAAAACTTTTAAATAAATTATTAATCGCATTGGGTTGAGGTTTTCTTGTGTATTCTACAATTTGCAAAATAGCTGGGGAAGTGTATTAAACTTTCTTCAAGGTCCAAATCAAGTATGTTTGTAGTCAAATATTTGCTTAAAATATCTTAAAAATTCCTAGCTTCACCCCTTACAATGACTGTAATTTTCTAAAAAGATGAGCAGAGAAATAAAAAGCGACTCGGACAATTATAGAGAAATATTTAAAAAAAAAAGAGTCCGACGTATAAGTAGCCTTTAGTACCAAATTTGCTTTGAAGAAGTACAGTACAGCAATGGGGATAATTTCTACATTTGGCATCACCTCTATTATAAAGAAAATGTACAATTTTCTAACAGAGTATGAAGGAGCAATTTTTCCTGATCACCAAAGTCATAAAACAATGTAACGAAGAAAGGACTCTCACACCTCAAATCGGATTTTTAATGTTCGGCCTCTTACCAAATCGGAATTTTAATGATCGTCCCGTATCCCACCCCCGGAAAAGTAGTCGAACAAGTCGATGCGTGCACTTGTGTGCACTTGTTCTCAGAAGCCCTCACACCTCTAATCCGAATTTTAATGATCGGACACCCACGCCACTTCCGAAAAGGGACAGGCAATCAAATTTAACGGCCACTTTCCTCAACTCCCCCCTCCACAAAAGGTCTCATAGGCCCATAAAACGATCGGTTCCCTCTCCCCCTCTTCCGCAAAAAGGGTCACGTAAGCCATTAACTCACTACCAACCCATATTAATTAGGGTCACGTACCTGCATATTGATTAGGGGCACGTAGGGTCA
>JAWNPQ010000141.1:0-10287 GCA_035047465.1 Drosophila sordidula
ACTTTTAATTCTTATGCGGGGTTCACAATTAATAAAATCAACAAAAAAAAAAAAAAAAAAAAAAAAAAAAATTCTAACTAACACTTAACACAATAAATAACCGAAAGTAATAATTATTAGCGGCAAGTCAACCTGAAATTTCTTAATATACTCGTTCGCAAAATGGAAAAGGGTATATTGGGCTTATGCTCTCCGTCATGCTGTCCGTCCGATTCGGACAAAGTGTTACGTTTTAAATGCTACGGCCACTGGGAGGCTGATAAAACGATAACTACCGACATGTTCAAATCGCAATCGATAAGAGGTATACATTTCCCACAATATTATAGCGAAATTTGTCCAAAGTTGATGTCTTCGCCACGGGTAATCGAGCGGAATTTAGACCAGCAAGTACTAAAGCTTAACTTTAACCGCGGTTTATTGGACAATCGCAATTATAGTATTTATGTCTTGTCATTTTCCCGAGGCACATTGAGAAATTACATGTGCCAGCGTGGGGTTGTCGTTGTTTGATGCTGAGTATAGAACCTTTCTTGGATCTTCTGTTCAGTATTTTCACATATGCGGCCCTTGAGGTAGGGTCGACCTAAGAGATTGTCGGCGTTTCCGCGTTGCTTCCCAGTGCGTTGGTGGATGTCCACATCGTACTTTTGCAGACGCTGCGATTTCACCTTCGGGCTAGCGTAAGTTGAGGAACCATTTGAGCGAAAAATGGCCGTGATGGAAGTACTTGGCAGCCGATTACTGCTAGCAATTTCCTCCTGGCGACGCAATAGTTCAGCGGGTCCGACGCCGTGATTAGATTCGTCAGTACCTGAAAAAGAAGACAACTTGTCCTTCAGAGGGTCGAAAGGTTCCATGCCTGGCTTTAGTAATCTCATGCATTAGTCCAGCTATGGTGGTAAACTGCGGGATAAATTTACGGTAATAAGCGCACAATCATATGAACGACCACACATCTTTCTGGATACGGGGCTGCGACCAGTCTGTCTCTTCATTAATCTTCTCGAAGCATGCCATTATGCCCTTATGGCTTACGATATTGTCCACAAAAGTAACCTCGGTGCGAAGGAAATTTACTGGGGCTAAATTTTAGACCAGCGCTTACCAAGCTATCAAAAACCGGTTGCATGTGGATCAGATGTTCCTCTGCTGTGATATTGTCTGTACCGCTTTTCATGCGGCACCAGAAAAAAAAGGCATCCATTAGTTGTTCAAAAGAGTCCGGAGTGTTGTTAGCCTTGTTGGTAGCCGGTAGCCGCTCTACAAGTGCATCCTTTTTCTACGCTAAGTCCACGGGAATGTTAAAAGGATGGATTACACCTCTTGACTGCATATCGCCAAGGTGGCTGTTTAATGGGACGCGAGAGGCCGGTTTCGATAGTATGCCGTGCTAGACTGGTACATCCAGTATCGTCATCACGTAGCGCGAACATGTGCTCGTAGCAATTGAGAATTGGTACACTTATTGGGCGCGTAACTTCACGGGTAAGGCTTTTAGTTGTAAAGAATTCCAGTCAATGTGAGCTTGTGTGGGGAATGTGTGGCCTTCTGTTGTGAAAGGGGATACTTCGTCTGGCAAAAACTAACCGTTATAACCGCTATAACCGGCAGCTGCTGCTTAAGATTGTTGCGATTTAACAGCGAGACGGCTACGTCCATATCAACGTATAAATTCTGCAAAAAGGTTAACGAAACTGCCTCTGGACATCTTCTCCTGGCGGTGACTCATCAAACAACATGACCAGGACGGTTTTAATATTTTGAAGAGGAGACTTAGGTCCGGCAGGGGGTTGCTTGTGTGGCGGCGGGTATGTGAAGAGAGGCTCCAATAGGTACTGGACGAGCAACGCGATCGCAGTAAACTCAACCAACGTTGGGTGCATAGAGTAGTTATGGCGAATTGCCAACTATCGTTCCAAAAAGCTAGTGTGCTCTAGTTAACCGAAAGTGTCGAAATGATGCGGTGACGTTTGGCACGGCGCCACTGGCGCCACCTTCAGACGAATCGACATGTCGAGCGCTTCCATCGACAGAATTAACATTTGATATATCGTCTTACGGATGCCGGCATTAAATGCCTGTACCATAACGTTGTAGTAAGTGGAGGGCGGAAATTCGTCGTAGGAGCCCAATGTTGTCTCCGGCACTTTAGCTTGAAATTAATGGAACCAGTCGCGCAAGCTCATATAGAGTTTCCAGCATGGTCTAGCAGTCGCAGAATTTCAGGCCAGGATCTAGTTCCTTCGTATACAGGAGGTGGCTCCATATCCGCCATTTCTAATATTCCACATGGATAGGTGAGAGTACTGGAGCAGATGATGAAACGTTTAGGGCTGCGCAACCAATTTCAGGTGCCGTAGTAGCCGTAGTAGCCAATATAGGAACAGTCTGACTGAGGTGCCAAGACAGGATCTCTTTTTTAGGCCACGTAGTAGGCCGTGTCAGCGTCTCCGCTTTCTTTGGCTCAGTTAGCGGCTTCGTGGCTCCGCAAGCGTCTGCTCTTGCAGGCAATTCCGACATTCGTTGTGTTCTTTCAGGTCAGCCCGTCGTTTGGTGATAAAGGGGTGCCGACGGCTTTTATTACAGCTGCGTCGATACCCCCAACGTTTCCGGATGAGTCCTGTAGGCCTTTTTGAATGATGTATCAAATGAATACCACATTTGTTGCAACCTTAGCTCAAACTACTGTTCTCGGGCCACTCCGTTAGCCAGTGATCCGCGCGACGCTCTAGCGACCGATCCCGCGTATATCTGAGCGATTGGCCAACGTGTCGGCCAACCTCTGCTACGCCTCCAGCAATGTCATCACAATCAGTGATGCCTGATGTTGGCGAGAAGTCCTTTTGTGCATTGTGGGCTGTGTCGTTGCAAACACATTTAAACACAACCCCATACTTGACACCTATGCAGGTAAAATTGGGGTGAGTGACCCTAGCTCTAAGACTCTGAGTGATATAGACTTTCGCGATTCGGGAAAGCGGTGTGGCTGGGAGGTGTTCTGATAGACATGACCGGGAAATCAAGGTCGCAATCTTTTGGAATGGTTACCAGCAATCTACATACCAAAGTATACCTCTCTGGCGTCTCTCTAAAATGGTGTGAATTATACACATGTTATGGATTTAAGCTTTCAGAAATACCTATTAGCGAAATATATATTAGCGATTACGGAGGCGGAATAGAGCGTGGCTGGGAAAGTTTTTCTGATATGTTTTGGGGAGCTTTCTAGTAATATATATTCCAAATATGGAGCATCTAGCTCAAAAACGGTGGGAGATATAGCCATTTAAATATATGGCGGAGGCGCTGGGTCGCAATTATTAGGGGCGGTATCCTGCAATCTACATACCAAATTTGATAACATTTACTTTAATATTATGGGAATTATTCACCTTTATTTTGTTAACTGACAGCCTCCCAAGTTGGCGTAGCAGAAAATATTGGTATTCGCTTTACGCCATTTCAAACTTTAGTCAGCTAACTAAATTGCAGAAATAAGCAGCAACTTTTCTCATGCAGATCATTTCAAAATATCTGTACAAGTTTTCTTTTTCGCCAAACAACCTCTAGGTCAATGTGAATGTGTGTTCGTTGTTAGCGTATTTTCTTAAACGTGAGTTTCAACTGTCTGTTGATATTGTTTATAAAACTATAAATTCGTGCAAGTATGCAAAAATAAATAAATAATAACTAAGCGTATGATCATTATGAGATTTTCATTTATATCTGTGTACAAACCAAAGCGCAGATGTGCAGTACTTTAATTTCATTTTTTCATTTTTTAGGCGAGTGGCGGGAAGTATGAACAAATCGGAAGAGATAGATATTATAGTTTCCAAGATATGCTAAGAAAACTATGTCCGAGATTGCTGCGTTCATACAATACATAGAGTCAAATTAACAAAAAAATGGTTGAAAAAATGATCGAGCTCGTGACGCCCTACCGAGCGCTTGCTCTCATTTTGTACAATCTAAACGCCTCGATAGCAAAATAGTACTAAACTATAGGTGTTCAATGAAGTATTTCCGAAAGGAGCTTAGTATTAAAACTAAGTGGACCAGTCTATCTTTTAGGTACCTAATGCCAAAAATACATACCTAATGATGGAAAGTGCAAACCGGACAAAACACTTACAGATAATTATGTGGGAGATGTTATCTGCAGACCCAGACTCATGTACCGTAAAAAAATAAAGAAATGCACATTTCAAGACAGAAATACACGCCAGAGATATTTTTTAGAGTATGCCGGATGAACTAAATTAAAAAATTAGTGTATTGCAAAAAACACTAATAACCTGCAGAAGGTGGAAGACTTAGATGTGCGGCGGACCCCTAATACAATAGAACCAGCAAATCACACGATACATGTTCCCATACATAATAAATTAAAGAATCGTTTGTGTTAGAATTTAGAAAACTCCGTGTAACTGCATTATGTACCAAGAAGAATGAAAATTAAAAAAAGTTTAAGTGCATCATTTGAAACCACTAATGAAAAATGGTTGGGAAGGTTGCCATTTTACTAATCCTTATATTCACATATTTTCCAGTACAAGCTTATCCAATAATAGTCATTACTCTACATTTATCATAAATAACCTTGGTTAAGTCTTAGATATAATCCTTGTATTGAAAACTATCTATCTATATATAGCAGCCACTAAAGTACTTGAGAATTCTTTCAAAACTCACTGTCTCTGGCTCGTGACATACGGAATAATTGTCTGCATTAAAATAACACCGCTTATGACCGATTTTCCTGACTGCCATTAAGGCTGCTGCGACATAAGGTCGAGAGGTCAAACCTTTGATATCGTTGATTTGAATACCCACTTTCCTAGGTGTTATATTGAAAAAACCTATAAGTTTGCCTACCTCGAAACCCAATTTATCATGCTAGTGAAAAAGGTAATGGTAGGCAATCTGAAAAATCGATAGGTCTGGGCAAGATCTTTCCAGCTGAGCTTCAGTAAATCATCAGGATTGCCAGATTGGGTGCCATATTCAAAAGTTATCTTAAGATAAATTATTTTCAATACCTTACGCCTTAACAGATACGCACATGAACAGAGAATCGTTGGACAGATACTGAGAAACAGGGTCGTCAGATTTAACTTAGAGAAAGAGCCAGCTTGTAGGTTATATATTTACTTTTAATTCTTATGCGGGGTTCACAATTAATAAAATCAACAAAAAAAATTCTTAACACTTAACACAATAAATAATCGAAAGTAATAATTATTAGCGGCAAGTCAACCTGAAATTTCTTAATATACTCGTTCGCAAAATGGAAAAGGGTATATTGGGCTTATGCTCTCCGTCATGCTGTCCGTCCGATTCGGACAAAGTGTTACGTTTTAAATGCTACGGCCACTGGGAGGCTGATAAAACGATAACTACCGACATGTTCAAATCGCAATCGATAAGAGGTATACATTTCCCACAATATTATAGCGAAATTTGTCCAAAGTTGATGTCTTCGCCACGGGTAATCGAGCGGAATTTAGACCAGCAAGTACTAAAGCTTAACTTTAACCGCGGTTTATTGGACAATCGCAATTATAGTATTTATGTCTTGTCATTTTCCCGAGGCACATTGAGAAATTACATGTGCCAGCGTGGGGTTGTCGTTGTTTGATGCTGAGTATAGAACCTTTCTTGGATCTTCTGTTCAGTATTTTCACATATGCGGCCCTTGAGGTAGGGTCGACCTAAGAGATTGTCGGCGTTTCCGCGTTGCTTCCCAGTGCGTTGGTGGATGTCCACATCGTACTTTTGCAGACGCTGCGATTTCACCTTCGGGCTAGCGTAAGTTGAGGAACCATTTGAGCGAAAAATGGCCGTGATGGAAGTACTTGGCAGCCGATTACTGCTAGCAATTTCCTCCTGGCGACGCAATAGTTCAGCGGGTCCGACGCCGTGATTAGATTCGTCAGTACCTGAAAAAGAAGACAACTTGTCCTTCAGAGGGTCGAAAGGTTCCATGCCTGGCTTTAGTAATCTCATGCATTAGTCCAGCTATGGTGGTAAACTGCGGGATAAATTTACGGTAATAAACGCACAATCATATGAACGACCACACATCTTTCTGGATACGGGGCTGCGACCAGTCTGTCTCTTCATTAATCTTCTCGAAGCATGCCATTATGCCCTTATGGCTTACGATATTGTCCACAAAATTAACCTCGGTGCGAAGGAAATTTACTGGGGCTAAATTTTAGACCAGCGCTTACCAAGCTATCAAAAACCGGTTGCATGTGGATCAGATGTTCCTCTGCTGTGATATTGTCTGTACCGCTTTTCATGCGGCACCAGAAAAAAAGGCATCCATTAGTTGTTCAAAAGAGTCCGGAGTGTTGTTAGCCTTGTTGGTAGCCGGTAGCCGCTCTACAAGTGCATCCTTTTTCTACGCTAAGTCCACGGGAATGTTAAAAGGATGGATTACACCTCTTGACTGCATATCGCCAAGGTGGCTGTTTAATGGGACGCGAGAGGCCGGTTTCGATAGTATGCCGTGCTAGACTGGTACATCCACGTAGCGCGAACATGTGCTCGTAGCAATTGAGAATTGGTACACTTATTGGGCGCGTAACTTCACGGGTAAGGCTTTTAGTTGTAAAGAATTCCAGTCAATGTGAGCTTGTGTGGGGAATGTGTGGCCTTCTGTTGTGAAAGGGGATACTTCGTCTGGCAAAAACTAACCGTTATAACCGCTATAACCGGCAGCTGCTGCTTAAGATTGTTGCGATTTAACAGCGAGACGGCTACGTCCATATCAACGTATAAATTCTGCAAAAAGGTTAACGAAACTGCCTCTGGACATCTTCTCCTGGCGGCGACTCATCAAACAACATGACCAGGACGGTTTTAATATTTTGAAGAGGAGACTTAGGTCCGGCAGGGGGTTGCTTGGGTGGCGGCGGGTATGTGAAGAGAGGCTCCAATAGGTACTGGACGAGCAACGCGATCGCAGTAAACTCAACCAACGTTGGGTGCATAGAGTAGTTATGGCGAATTGCCAACTATCGTTCCAAAAAGCTGGTGTGCTCTAGTTAACCGCAAGTGTCGAAATGATGCGGTGACGTTTGGCACGGCGCCACTGGCGCCACCTTCAGACGAATCGACATGTCGAGCGCTTCCATGAATTTTCCCAATCGACAGAATTAACATTTGATATATCGTCTTACGGATGCCGGCAATAAATGCCTGTACCATAACGTTGTAGTAAGTGGAGGGCGGAAATTCGTCGTAGGAGCCCAATGTTGTCTCCGGCACTTTAGCTTGAAATTAATGGAACCAGTCGCGCAAGCTCATATAGAGTTTCCAGCATGGTCTAGCAGTCGCAGAATTTCAGGCCAGGATCTAGTTCCTTCGTATACAGGAGGTGGCTCCATATCCGCCATTTCTAATATTCCACATGGATAGGTGAGAGTACTGGAGCAGATGATGAAACGTTTAGGGCTGCGCAACCAATTTCACGTGCCGTAGTAGCCGTAGTAGCCAATATAGGAACAGTCTGACTGAGGTGCCAAGACAGGATCTCTTTTTTAGGCCACGTAGTAGGCCGTGTCTGCGTCTCCGCTTTCTTTGGCTCAGTTAGCGGCTTCGTGGCTCCGCAAGCGTCTGCTCTTGCAGGCAATTCCGACATTCGTGGTGTTCTTTCATGTCAGCCCGTCGTTTGGTGATAAAGGGGTGCCGACGGCTTTTATTACAGCTGCGTCGATACCCCCAACGTTTCCGGATGAGTCCTGTAGGCCTTTTTGAATGATGTATCAAATGAATACCACATTTGTTGCAACCTTAGCTCAAACTACTGTTCTCGGGCCACTCCGTTAGCCAGTGATCCGCGCGACGCTCTAGCGACCGATCCCGCGTATATCTGAGCGATTGGCCAACGTGTCGGCCAACCTCTGCTACGCCTCCAGCAATGTCATCACAATCAGTGATGCCTGATGTTGGCGAGAAGTCCTTTTGTGCATTGTGGGCTGTGTCGTTGCAAACACATTTAAACACAACCCCATACTTGACACCAATGCAGGTAAAATTGGGGTGAGTGACCCTAGCTCTAAGACTCTGAGTGATATAGACTTTCGCGATTCGGGAAAGCGGTGTGGCTGGGAGGTGTTCTGATAGACATGACCGGGAAATCAAGGTCGCAATCTTTTGGAATGGTTACCAGCAATCTACATACCAAAGTATACCTCTCTGGCGTCTCTCTAAAATGGTGTGAATTATACACATGTTATGGATTTAAGCTTTCAGAAATACCTATTAGCGAAATATATATTAGCGATTACGGAGGCGGAATAGAGCGTGGCTGGGAAAGTTTTTCTGATATGTTTTGGGGAGCTTTCTAGTAATATATATTCCAAATATGGAGCATCTAGCTCAAAAACGGTGGGAGATATAGCCATTTAAATATATGGCGGAGGCGCTGGGTCGCAATTATTAGGGGCGGTATCCTGCAATCTACATACCAAATTTGATAACATTTACTTTAATATTATGGGAATTATTCACCTTTATTTTGTTAATTGACAGCCTCCCAAGTTGGCGTAGCAGAAAGTATTGGTATTCGCTTTACGCCATTTCAAACTTTAGTCAGCTAACTAAATTGCAGAAATAAGCAGCAACTTTTCTCATGCAGATCATTTCAAAATATCTGTACAAGTTTTCTTTTTCGCCAAACAACCTCTAGGTCAATGTGAATGTGTGTTCGTTGTTAGCGTATTTTCTTAAACGTGAGTTTCAACTGTCTGTTGATATTGTTTATAAAACTATAAATTCGTGCAAGTATGCAAAAATAAATAAATAATAACTAAGCGTATGATCATTATGAGATTTTCATTTAAATCTGTGTACAAACCAAAGCGCAGATGTGCAGTACTTTAATTTCATTTTTTCATTTTTTAGGCGAGTGTCGGGAAGTATCAACAAATCGGAAGAGCTCTAGATATTATAGTTTCCAAGATATGCTAAGAAAACTATGTCCGAGATTGCTGCGTTCATACAATACATAGAGTCAAATTAACAAAAAAATGGTTGAAAAAATGATCGAGCTCGTGACGCCCTACCGAGCGCTTGCTCTCATTTTGTACAATCTAAACGCCTCGATAGCAAAATAGTACTAAACTATAGGTTTTCAATGAAGTATTTCCGAAAAGAGCTTAGTATTAAAACTAAGTGGACCAGTCTATCTTTTAGGTACCTAATGCCAAAAATACATACCTAATGATGGAAAGTGCAAACCGGACAAAACACTTACAGATAATTATGTGGGAGATGTTATCTGCAGACCCAGACTCATGTACCGTAAAAAAATAAAGAAATTCACATTTCAAGACAGAAATACACGCCAGAGATATTTTTTAGAGTATGCCGGATGAACTAAATTAAAAAATTAGTGTATTGCAAAAAACACTAATAACCTGCAGAAGGTGGAAGACTTAGATGTGCGGCGGACCCCTAATACAATAGAACCAGCAAATCACACGATACATGTTCCCATACATAATAAATTAAAGAATCGTTTGTGTTAGAATTTAGAAAACTCCGTGTAACTGCATTATGTACCAAGAAGAATGAAAATTAAAAAAAGTTTAAGTGCATCATTTGAAACCACTAATGAAAAATGGTTGGGAAGGTTGCCATTTTACTAATCCTTATATTCACATATTTTCCAGTACAAGCTTATCCAATAATGGTCATTACTCTACATTTATCATAAATAACCTTGGTTAAGTCTTAGATATAATCCTTGTATTGAAAACTATCTATCTATATATAGCAGCCACTAAAGTACTTGAGAATTCTTTCAAAACTCACTGTCTCTGGCTCGTGACATACGGAATAATTGTCTGCATTAAAATAACACCGCTTATGACCGATTTTCCTGACTGCCATTAAGGCTGCTGCGACATAAGGTCGAGAGGTCAAACCTTTGATATCGTTGATTTGAATACCCACTTTCCTAGGTGTTATATTGAAAAAACCTATAAGTTTGCCTACCTCGAAACCCAATTTATCAGGCTAGTGAAAAAGGTAATGGTAGGCAATCTGAAAAATCGATAGGTCTGGGCAAGATCTTTCCAGCTGAGCTTCAGTAAATCATCAGGATTGCCAGATTGGGTGCCATATTCAAAAGTTATCTTAAGATAAATTATTTTCAATACCTTACGCCTTAACAGATACGCACATGAACAGAGAATCGTTGGACAGATACTGAGAAACAGGGTCGTCAGATTTAACTTAGAGAAAGAGCCAGCTTGTAGGTTATATATT
>JAWNPQ010000144.1:0-24807 GCA_035047465.1 Drosophila sordidula
ATATTTTTTTTTTTTTTTTTTTTTTTTTTTTTAAATTTTGTATACTTTATTTAAACAAGTTTTCTGCTACCTTAGTGGCAACTTAATCTAGTTGTACATTTAGGGGAAAAAACGATTGATCACAGGTGATACTTATATAAGATTTATGATTATATATATGGGCAAATGTATATTATTTACAGAATTTACAAGGAGAAGTTTATTTTAAATATTACTGTAGGAACCTGGTAGAGAGATCCAATGGATGGCACCTTTTGAGTCTTCTCTTTTTTGGTTTGGCAGTTAGTCGTTTGGCTAGCACGTTAGGGTGACCACCAAGGCGTAGTAGGTAATTCGATGCAAGTAGTTGCATTACATCGCCCACTTTAGGGACTTTAAGGTCTCGTTCGATGTCTCTATTTCGAATGTACCATGGTGCGCCGCATATTCGCCTTAGGATTTTTGCCTGAGCAACTCTAATTTTATTTAGGTTTGTTTTTGCCGCAATGCCGTAAATTTGAAGTGCATATTTCCATATGGGGCTTAGGATCGATTTGTAGATGGTGACTTTGCTGTACAATGACAGCTTGTTCCTCGGAGCCAGTAACCACCCCATCTTTCCGGCCTTTGCCATTACTGACTGCCGAACCATTGTTGTATGGGCTTTGAAATTTAGTTTCCTATCTAGTACGACACCTAAATATTTGTGAGAGCTCTTGTGCGTAAGGATGGAGCCCAGCATCGTAATGCAACTGCATGACAAGGTCCTTGTAGCAAAGGTTACATTTGCGCATTTGCTGCTGTTGACGCCTATGTTCCATTTTGCAGCCCAGTCTTCAAAACTGCTCACGTATTGTTGCAAGGCTTCCGTAGCTAGAGTAATGCTTGGGCTTCTGGTCAACACAGCAGTGTCATCCGCGTAGGTGGCTATCAGGACATCGTTCTCGTCTAATCCAGATATAACGCTTGACGTAGGCATATCGGCAGTAAATAAGGTGTATAGCGTAGGGCCAAGAACGCTGCCTTGGGGGACGCCTGCGCAGATTGGGCGCTTCGAGGATTTTGAACCATTGACAACAACTCTGAAGCTTCTGTTCTTAAGAAAGCTACTTACAAGCTGAAATAGCTGTGGCGTTAGTATGTTCTTCAGTTTAAAGAGGAGGCCATCATGCCATACCCTATCAAAAGCTTGCTGAATGTCCATGAACACAGCTACAGAATAAATTTTTTGCTCCATTGCATCTAAGACAAAATTAATCACCCGATGAAGTTGTTCCGGCGTGCCGTGGCCTTGTCTAAATCCAAACTGCCACTTTGGGATCCTTTGAATTACAGATTCAAGCTGCAGAATACGGTTGAGGATCACTCTTTCCGTCATTTTTCCTAGCGCTGAGAGTAAGCTAATTGGTCTGTATCCATCAACTTCCGTGTGTTGTTTCTCGGGTTTTGGTACCATGGTGATCAGTGCGGTTTTCCAGCTGGTTGGGAAATGACTCATCCTAAGTATGCTGTTGAGGAGCAGTACTATAAACAGCAGTGCTTTTTTGGGTAGGAGTTTTAAGGTTCTGTTATCCAGAAGATCGTCACCTGGGGATTTTTTGGCTTTCATCTTCTTGATTTGCTGCACTACCTCTTGCAGTGTGACTGGTATTTCTGGCAAGGACATTTGGAACGGCATATCCAGTCGTAGCTCAACATCCCTTCGCGTAAGCGCAGATGTAAGTCTAAAAGGCTTAAATCTTTCCTCTAAGCTGTCTGCGAAGATTTCAGCCTTCTGCTGACTGGAGTAACACCAGGCGCCTGATGGGTCTTTAATTGGAGTTTTCGGAATGACAACTCTTTTAAAGCGGCTTGTTAGCTTCCAGAGGGTATAGTTGAAGGAAGCGTCTGGACCAGCATTCTCCAAAATGTCATCAATTTTTCTTTGCTTGATTTTTGCAAGAACCTTTTGCAAGCGGTTTGATAATCTTAAGTAGATTTGGTGTATACGAGTATCACCCGTTCTTGCATATTCTTTTCTCACTCTTCTTTTGAGTCTTAAGAGGGCATCGGCATTTTGGGGAAGAAAAGTTTGTCTGCGTTGACTTGGTGGGCTTTGATTTGCCGGAGTAGCATAAGATGCAGCCAATAAAATGTTTCTCATAAAGATTGAGATCGCATCTTCTATGTCATCTGGGCAGTTTATTTCCGTGTTAAGGTTGATTCTACTCTCCAGATTAGCTTTAAAAATTTCAACAGAAGAGCCACGTGGGAGAATGCATTGCTTCTTAGCTTTAAGTTGTGGAGCATGGTGTAGTGTGGCTACAATTGGCAGATGATCTGAAGAGAGCTCATATTTAATTTGAACTGAAAGCAGATTTAGCGCAATCCCATTGACAATAAAAAAGTCCAGAGCAGAGGGTGTAAGCCGAGTGTTGTATGAGAAAAACGTTGGTTCGCCAGTGGCAAGGATTTCGCATGTGCTACTGGTGATGGCTTCTTGCAATCGCTTCCCTCGAGAGCATGATCTTATGTTACCCCACCAGGGGTGTTTTGCGTTAAAGTCGCCGCCTGCAATGAATCTGTCTGACAACTATAGAGAAATATTTTTGAAAAAAGAGTCTGACGTATAAGTAGGCTTCAGTACCAAACCCTTCTTCAGTCATAAATTTGCTTTGAAGAAGTACACTACAGCAATGAGAATAATTTCTACATTTGGCGTCACCTCAATCATGAAGAAAATTGACAATTTTCTAGCAGAGTATGAGGGAGTAATTTTTCCTGAACACCAAAAACTGATTGCAGAGTATAGAGAATATTTCATCAAATACGAGAAATGTAAAATTACAACATCGCAATATGGAGAACATTTAACGATATGCCCCTGGTCATCAAGCGAGACAACAACTGGTTGTGACAACTGCGCCTGCCACTTTTATATTATTCGTAAAGAAAAACTAGAACGTCTTATATCACAGTACACTAAATTAACAAATAGAATGATAAATAAAACTACTTAATCCTAAGCTAGAAAATTTATACAAATTGTAAACATAAAGAAAACACAAAATAAATAAAATTACAAAAAAACTTGTAAAATAAAAACCTGTTGTCTCTATTATTGCCATATTTACTTGTGAACTATTAAACATAGGCTCAAACAGGTTAGGAAGGGCGTAGGGCATAGGGCATAGGGCACGATCCCGTGCACCTACAATACAAAGTCATAAAACAACCAAAACAAACACTGAGCCTGTTATTAAAAATTGGCACGTAAACCCGAAGCCATAAAACTATAATAATTATGAGAAAACAAATCCAGAAGCCCATCCATACATTACCTGCATACATGATTACTCCTTGACCCTTGCCATACACACACACCCGCCCTTGTCAGTAGGTGTCTATAGGCGTGAAATTTACGATCGAACCTTTGTGCATCGCCCTTGGGTTCCCACACCGTAAAGAAAAATGGGTTGTTAACACTCTTCAGAAAAGGGAGAGTAAATTAAATATTTGTAAGTCTGCGCACGTGCCTGATCGGACCCTTATCCCACCCCCGAAAAAGTAGCCGAACAAGCCGATGCGTGCACTTGTGCGCACATGATCTCATTAGCCCTCACACCTCAAATCGGAATTTTAATAATCGGCCCCTTACCAAATCCGAATTTTAATGATCGTCCCTTATCCCACCCCCGGAAAAGTAGTCGAACAAGACGAACAACTCCCCCCCTCCACAAAAGGGACAAGCACTAACACGATCGGTCCCCTCACCACCACCCCCGCAAAAAGTACTCGAACAAGTCGATGTGTGTACTTGTGTGCACTTGTTCTCATAAGCCCTCACCCCTCAAATCTGGGTCCCTTCTGAAAAGGGACAAGCAATAAAATTTAACGACCACTTTCCTCAACTCCCCCCTCCACAAAAGGTCACATAGGACCATAAAAGGATCGGTCCCCTCACCCCCTCTCCCTCAAAAAGGGTCAGTTGCGCCCATAAAACGATCGGTTCCCTCACCCCCACCCCCGCAAAAAGAATCACGTAGCGCCATTAAATGATCGCTCCCCTCACTCCCACCACAAAAAGGGTCAGGAACCTACATATTAATTAGGGTCACGTACCTGCACATCGAGGGTCACGTAGGGTCATAAATCATTAATTATTCACCCAGGGTAATAAAAGTGACAGCTACTTCCTGTCACAGAACATACAGTTCCCTACTACTGTCCACCGCCGCCCTCTCCCGCCCCCGCAAAGTGCGAAAGCCTATATCTCCCACAATTTTGGAGCTAGGGTCACCAAATTTTAAAGGTAGATGTTTGGTCACCCTCTTTAACGATTCGTAAAATTTCCCGGCCACGCCCACTCCCGCTTCCGCTAATAGCGAAAAGTTATATCTCCCACAATTTTGGAGCTAGAGTCACTAAATTTTAAACGTAGATGGCTGGTCACCCCTTTTAAAGATTCGCGTTTCACTTTTATTTTCATTTAATTTATTGTGACAGACCGATGCTATCTCACTCATTAGTTTGATATAATATGATCAATTAAGAGATTATCTTTTTTCTCATCGTCTTCTCTATTTTATGTTCCACAAATATTTTAGTGCACGCGTCATTGTCTTCTAGGGGGTCACCCACATTTTTAAGGCGTTTGTTTGAAAAAATTTTGTTTTTTATTTTTTCTTTGTCTTCATTGCGTTAGTTACGAAATACGCTGCGGCTTTTTCCCCAACACTGCTGTCAGATGCTTTAACTCTCTCCCACGTTCTTTCCGCTAAAACTGTATCGGCCATGTGACGTTTTTTTAAGTCTTTGTGGTTTGAGTATGCTATGTCCTGCTCTCTGCAGGCGGCGGAATAAGGGATTTATTCCCTTTTTACCGCGCTCTAACCGTGACTGGAGTTTCGTGTGTAGTTTGACTGGCAGGGAGTTGATTATTATACTCGTTCACGAAGTGAAACTAGTATATTGGTTTTGTGCAATGTCCGTCATGCTGTCCGTCCGTCTGTCCATCTGTCCGTATGAACGCAATATTTGTCGACGCTATTGAAGATAGAGACTTGAAACTTGGCATATATACTTGTAGTTATCTGCTTCAGATAAAGTGTTAAGATTTTTGTGCCACGCCCACTGGGAGCCTGGCAAATCGATAACATGTCGATACACCTCAAATCGCAAATCGATTAAAGTTGAATATTTCCCACAATATTAAAGTTAGGGTCACCAAATTTGGTATGTAGATAGCTGGTGATCTCCTCCAAAAAATGCGGCTGATTTCCCGGCCACGCCCACTAGAACGCGCCCCAGCGCCCCCGCCCCAAAAAATCGGAAATGGCTACATCTCCCACAGTTTTAGAGCTAGGGTCACCAAATTTTGAAGGTAGATTAATTAAGGCGTTTGTTTGAAAAAATTTTGTTGTTTTCATTGTCTGTCAATATACCAGGAATCGGTTTTTTCAAATACTGCTGTGATTTGAAGTGTGGCTGGAGGAGAAGTGACCCAACTTGTCAAGCGGCATTTTAATATTGTTGATTTAATGATAGAACATTTTGTTTTTATATAGAAATTTATTTTTACTTCTTGTAGCTCTTCAATTATTGAAACTATTTCGTTGTTATGATTACTATGACCGGCTGATTGGGATGCAACTAGAAGTCGCAGTCTATTAACGATCTCATTAGGATCATCCCAATATAAATAATTAGGCTTGTTTGCATTAAGTGTCATTAGGCTTCCCCCTTCATGAAAAGATTTTGTATGACGGTTCGGCGTAGACATTGCGATAGGGTTACTTATTTTCGGAAATAGTTTTTTTATGAGCGTGAGATATTTTTTCGTAGCCTTTAGGGATTTTTAGGTAGATTAGAGAATACAGCCCTGGCGTCAGATTCCATCTTTCACCGGTTTCTAATATTATTTCATTTTCATTTATATTTATTTTACTTCTTCCCATCAGCACTTCTCCGCTTTTCCTATAGGGACCAAATACTTTATCAAGCTCACCCTTTCGCTCCAACTCACTCAAGTTGAAATTATAACTCTCATTGCTTGTTACTGTGGACTGGTTATTGCTTTCACTTGACACAAAAGGCTGAGAATAGAACTGATCGACCGTGGTTTCCTCGTCATATGCAACATTTGATATATCACCATAGTCTTGATCTGCTTTTATTTCCCTTTTTATATGATTTTTTTCTTCTTTCTTAATTTTAATGGGCTGATTAGATAGTATATTACCATTAATCAGATTTTTAAGGGGTTGTGTAATTGGTTTAAATGTTTCTTCTAATTGATACTCATATTCTGTTCTCCCTAATTTTACACTCTGAAATTTTCGTTTTAATTCGTTTCTCGTCTTTGTCAATTCCTTTAAAAGATTTTCATTCTTTTTCTTATACACGAAACCACTGGTTTAGTGGTTTTTTGCTGTTTCTGAGTGGTTTAGTGGTTTTTTTTTGTTGTTTCTGAGTGGTTATTTTGCTGTTTCTGAGTTGTTTTTTTGTTGTTTCTGAGTGGTTTAGTGGTTCTTTTTGTTGTTTCTGTGTGGTTATTTTGCTGAGTGGTTTAGTGTTGATTTTTGTTTTTGAGTGGTTATTTTGCTGTTTCTGAGTTATTTTTTTTTGTTTTTTCTGAGTGGTTTAGTGGTTTTCTTGTTATTTCTGTGTGGTTATTTTGCTGTTACTGAGTTGTTTTTATTGTTGTTTCTGAGTGGTTTAGTGGTTTTTTTTGTTGTTTCTGTGTGGTTATTTTGCTGTTTCTGAGTGGTTTAGTGTTTTTTTTTTTGTTTCTGAGTGGTTATTTTGCTGTTTCTGAGTTATTTTTTTGTTTTTTCTGAGTGATTTAGTGGTTTTCTTGTTATTTCTGTGTGGTTATTTTGCTGTTTCTGAGTTGTTTTTATTGTTGTTTCTGAGTGGTTTAGTGGTTTTTTTGTTGTTTCTGTGTGGTTATTTTGCTGTTTCTGAGTGGTTTAGTGTTTTTTTTTTTGTTTCTGAATGGTTATTTTGCTGTTTCTGAGTTGTTTTTTTTTTGTTGTTTCTGAGTTGTTTTAAGGTTATTTCTGTTTTCTGTGGTTTTGATCGAATAATGTGTGACGCACACTATTATCCTTTTCAGACTAACAAAATATAAAACGTATCAATAGTTATATACCCTCGAAGCAATAAAATTCCAAGTAAATAATTCAAATTTAAAAAAACTTTATTAAATAGCCTTTTAAAAACAGATTAACAGAATTTTTATGAGGCGGCTCATTTTGAGTAATTCATTAATAGAAACCTTAAACACAAGTGTCCACAGTTAAGAGTATCAAAGCA
The DNA here is from genome assembly GCA_035047465.1 of Drosophila sordidula. Taxonomy (NCBI): domain Eukaryota; kingdom Metazoa; phylum Arthropoda; class Insecta; order Diptera; family Drosophilidae; genus Drosophila; species Drosophila sordidula. The sequence goes on from JAWNPQ010000144.1 coordinate 7,276, forward strand.
TTGCTCTTGTGTATAATTATATTTAATGTCCTCTCCTAAATATCTGATGAGCTCTAAAGGTGGCGGTAAATTCCCAAAACTATTATAATATCGACTTTCTTTCTCCGTTTTATATTAAGCTACCCAGTGAGTTCCACCTCCTGTTGACGAATCTAAGTTAATGATGCCACACTCCCTTTTACGAACACGTTTTGGAAGTGAGTCTCTCATATATACGCCTCTGAAATTAGGAATATGCTTGCGCGCAAAATTCATAATACCAATGTTTGAAAGTGGCTTATTGGGTAGCTCGGCTACTAGTTTTTTTGAGCAGTTGAAATACCGTATCCCTTTTGATATGGGTTGAGATACAGCCCGTTGCCTAAAGCAATTGCTTCTATTTTTCTGTTATGTCGCTTATTCTCTTCTAGTTGTTTACTTGCGTTTTTAGCGCTGTTAATGGTTTTAACAATTGCTGAGCCACCGGATGCAAGTCCTCCTAACGCTTCAAGTGCTGTTAAAATCGGTACAAGCGGCAAGAAACCACCCACTTTGGGAACACTAATTATCCGTGGAATTACCACATCTTTTTTCTGCTGTCCGATTGACTTGTTTATGACTCTTTTAGCTATTTGGATTGCCGAGTGAATATCATATGGTTTTTTCTTTTTTAACACACTCGAAGCCGCTCTAACTGCATGCATAAATTTCATCTTCTTTTCACATGGTTTTGGTTTTGAGTTCTTTTTCCTCTGATTGAGTCCCATACCAAATTTTTTCTTCGTCTTCATTGCGTTAGTTACGAAATACGCTGCGGCTTTTTCCCCAACACTGCTGTCAGATGCTTTAACTCTCTCCCACGTTCTTTCCGCTAAAACTGTATCGGCCATGTGACGTTTTCTTAAGTCTTTGTGGTTTGAGTATGCTATGTCCTGCTCTCTGCAGGCGGCGTCTAAGGGATTTATTCCCTTTTTACCGCGTTCTAAACGTGACTGGAGTTTCGTACCAGCGCCACAAAACTGGTCACCAAATTTGGTATGTAGATAGCTGGTGATCTCCTCCAAAAAATGCGGCTGATTTTCCGGCCACACCCAAGAACGCCCCCCAGCTCCCCCGCCCCAAAAAAACGGAAATGGCTACATCTCCCACAGTTTTAGAGCTAGGGTCACCAAATTTTGAAGGTAGCTTAGTGGTCAGCTCCTCTAAATAAGGGTACATTTTTTACAACAATTTACCGCCCACGTCCACCCCCGGCCTCTCCCGCCCCCGGAAAGTGCGAAAGCCTATATCTCCCACAATTTAGGAGCTAGGGTCACCAAATTTTAAAGGTAGATGGTTGGTCACCCTCGTTAACGATTCGTAGAAAAATTTCCCGGCCACGCCCACTCCCGCTTCCGCTAATCGCGAAAAGTTATATCTCCCACAATTTTGGAGCTAGAGTCACCAAAAAACGTAGAAGGCTGGTCACCCCTTTTAAAGATTCGCGTTTCACTTTTATTTTCATTTAATTTATTGTGACAGGCCGATGCTATCTCACTCATTAGTTTCTCATTTGATATAATATGATCAATTAAGAGATTATCTTTTTTTCTCATCGTCTTCTCCATTTTATGTTCCACAAATATTTTAGTGCACGCGTCATTGTCTTCTAGGGGGTCACCCACATTTTTAAGGCGTTTGCTTGAAAAAATTATGTTGTTTTCATTGTCTGTCAATATACAGGAATCGGTTTTTTCAAAATACTGCTGTGATTTGAAGTGTGGCTGGAGGAGAAGTGACCGAACTTGTCAAGCGGCATTTTAATATTGTTGATTTAATGATAGAACATTTTGTTTTTATACAGAAATTTATTTTTGCTTCTCGCAGCTCTTCAATTATTGAAACTATTTCGTTGTTATGATTACTATGACCGGCTGATTGGGATGCAACTAGAAGTCGCAGTCTATCAACGATCTCATTAGGATCATCCCAATATAAATAATTAGGCTTGTTTGCATTAAGTGTCATTAGGCTTCTCCCTTCATGAAAAGATTTTGTATGGCGGTTCGGCGTAGACATTGCGATAGGAGTACTTATTTTCTGAAATAGTTTTTTTTATGAGCGTGAGATATTTTTTCGTAGCCTTTAGGGATTTTTAGGTAGATTAGAGAATACAGCCCTGGCGTCAGATTCCATCTTTCACCGGTTTGTAATATTATTTCATTTTCATTTATATTTATTTTATTTCTTCCCATCAGCACTTCTATGCTTTTCCTATAGGAACCAAATGCTTTATCAAGCTCACCCTTTCGCTCCAATTCACTCAAGTTGAAATTATAACTCTCATTGCTTGTTATTGTGGACTGGTTATTGCTTTCACTTGACACAAAAGGCTGAGAATAGAACTGATCGACCGTGGTTTCCTCGTCATATGCAACATTTGATATATCACCATAGTCTTGATCTGCTTTTATTTCCCTTTTTATATGATTTTTTTCTTCTTTTTTAATTTTCGTAGGCTGATTAGATAGTATATTGCCATTAATCAGTTTTTTAAGGGGTTGTGTAATTGGTTTAAATGTTTCTTCTAATTGATACTCATATTCTGTTCTCCCTAATTTTATACTCTGAAATTTTCGTTTTAATTCGTTTCTCGTCTTTGTCAATTCCTTTAAAAGATTTTCATTCTTTTTCTTATACACGAAACCACTGGTTTAGTGGGTTTTTGCTGTTTCTGAGTGGTTTAGTGTTTTTTTTTTGTTGTTTCTGAGTGGTTATTTTGCTGTTTCTGAGTTGTTTTTTTGTTGTTTCTGAGTGGTTTAGTGGTTTTTTAGTTATTTTTGTGTGGTTATTTTGCTGTTTCTGAGTGGTTTAGTTTTGTTTTTTTTTGTTTCTGAGTGGTTATTTTGCTGTTTCTGAGTTGTTTTTTTGTTTTTTCTGAGTGGTTTAGTGGTTTTCTTGTTATTTCTGTGTGGTTATTTTGCTGTTTCTGAGTTGTTTTTATTGTTGTTTCTGAGTGGTTTAGTGGTTTTTTTTGTTGTTTCTGTGTGGTTATTTTGCTGTTTCTGAGTGGTTTAGTGTTTTTTTTTGTTTCTGAGTGGTTATTTTGCTGTTTCTGTGTTGTTTTTTTTTTGTTGTTTCTGAGTTGTTTTAAGGTTATTTCTGAGTGGTTTTGATCGAATAATGTGTGACGCACACTATTGTCCTTTTCAGACTAACAAAATATAAAACGTATCAATAGTTATATACCCTCGAAGCAATAAAACTCCAAGTAAATAATTCAAATTTAAAAAAACTTTATTAAATAGCCTCTTAAAAACAGATTAAAAGAATTTTTATGAGGCGGCTCATTTTGAGTAATTCATTAATAGAAACCTTAAACACAAGTGTCCACAGTTAAGAGTATCAAAGCATTGTTCTTATGTATAATTATATATAATGTCCTCTCCTAAATATCTGATGAGCTCTAAAGGTGGCGGTAAATTCCCAAAACTATTATAATATCGACTTTCTTTCTCCGTTTTATAATAAGCTAGCCAGTGAGTTCGACCTCCTGTTGATGAATCTAAGTTAATGATGCCACACTCCCTTTTACGAACACGTTTTGGAAGTGAGTCTCTCATATATACGCCTCTGAAATTAGGAATATGCTTGCGCGCAAAATTCATAATATCAATGTTTGAAAGTGGCTTATTGGGTAGCTCGGCTACTAGTTTTTTTGAGCAGTTGAAATACCGTATCCCTTTTGATATGGGTTGAGATACAGCCCGTTGCCTAAAGCAATTGCTTCTATTTTTCTGTTATGTCGCTTATTCTCTTCTAGTTGTTTTCTTGCGTTTTTAGCACTGTTAATGGTTTTAACAATTGCTGAGCCACCGGATGCAAGTCCTCCTAACGCTTCAAGTGCTGTTAAAATCGGTACAAGCTTCAAGAAACCACCCACTTTGGGAACACTAATTATCCGTGGAATTACCACATCTTTTTTCTGCTGTCCGATTGACTTGTTTATGTCTTTTTTAGCTATTTGGATTGCCGAGTGAATATCATATGGTTTTTTCTTTTTTAACACACTCGAAGCCGCTCTAACTGCATGCATAAATTTCATCTTCTTTTCACATGGTTTTGGTTTTGAGTTCTTTTTCCTCTGATTAAGTCCCATACCAAATTTTTTCTTCGTCTTCATTGCGTTAGTTACGAAATACGCTGCGGCTTTTTCCCCAACACTGCTGTCAGATGCTTTAACTCTCTCCCACGTTCTTTCCGCTAAAACTGTATCGGTCATGTGACGTTTTTTTAAGTCTTTGTGGTTTGAGTATGCTATGTCCTGCTCTCTGCAGGCGGCGTCTAAGGGATTTATTCCCTTTTTACCGCGCTCTAAACGTGACTGGGGTTTCATACCTGGGCCACAAAACTGGTAGCCTGGTATGTGTAGTTTGACTGGCAGGGAGTTGATTATTATACTCGTTCGCGAAGTGAAACTAGTATATTGGTTTTGTGCAATGTCCGTTATGCTGTCCGTCCGTCTGTGCGTCTGTCCGTATGAACGCAATATTTTTCGACGCTATTGAAGATAGAGACTTGAAACTTGGCTTATATACTTGTAGTTATTTGCTTCAGATAAAGTGTTAAGATTTTTGTGCCACGCCCACTGGGAGCCTGGCAAATTGATAACATGTCGATACACCTCAAATCGCAAATCGATTAAAGTTGAATATTTCCCACAATATTAAAGTTAGAGTCACCAAATTTGGTATGTATGTAGATTATAACAATCCTTGATGGGATTTATATTAGTATTTATTTATTATAAGGAATAAGACTGTTTGACAACAATTATCTTAATATAAAATCTGCCTTATACTGCGTTTCGCTTTATACATCTAATGCCAAGCTCACGAGAATAACGACTCTTTTTCGATGTTCGATTTAGTTCTGTTAAAATCCGATTGACAACTGTTAGCTTACAGACCAGATGATCAAAATTGCCGGCCGCTACGCGTTAGACGTTGACTTTCAAATACTACATTCGGCTGTCCTGACGGACCATCCGTCCCGGATAGGTCTATCCATGGTTTCATGAATTCCGCAACTGATGTAGTTTTATACGGTCCTTCAGTTTTATCCATTCTTATTACCTCGTACCTTCCGTCATTTCCCACCTTGACCACTTTGTACGGCCCGAGATACTTTCCCTTAAGTTTCAACCCTGTCCCGTATTGGGTCCGTTTTATAGCTACTATATCGTTAACCTGGTACTTTCTGTCTTCTTTTCTTTTTAAATCAAAAGCCGTTTTAGTTTCTCCCTGAATTGCTTTAATATTTTCTCTAGCTTCCTGTCGAATTTTCTCGCGCTCATCATCTAGCTCTTCAATGATTGACTGTTGGATAAGATCTTCTAAGTTCGGGTCATTTGGTATACGCATGTCCAACCCAGTTAAAATCTTAAATGGTGATATTTAAGTACTTCGCGGCTCTACACAATTGATAATCTGCTGAACTTTACTCAAATGTTTATACCAAGTACCTCCGTTTCCAATACTCATCTTTGACAACATTGGTATAATTATTTTGTGCATGCGCTCTACCTGGCCATTCCCACGTGGAACGCCTGTGGTAATCATTAAATGTTGTATATTTCGAGTTTCGCAATAGTCACGGAACAAATTGGAAGTAAATGCAGAACCTCTATCCGAAACTATTCTCAAAGGGTTCCCAAAACTTGTCGCTTGCCATTCTAAACACTTTATTACCTCCTCTACACCCGTACTGCGAGTAGAATACAACCAAACATATTTTGAAAATGCATCCACAACAACAAAAACATAATTATACTGTTTTTTCGTCATTTCCATCGGTCCAACATGGTCAACATGGTAGGTCAATAACGGTCTATCGCCCTTATCGATTGGCTGCAAGTACCCTTCACGCTTTCCAGATTTCTCATTGACGATAATGCATGCTACACAACTATTAACTATTCGAGCTGATTTTTCTTTCAATTTCGGGATGAAATAGGTCCTTTCGACTAAGTCCTGTGTACGCTTAGCGGAGAAATGACCTTGATTATGTGCCATCAATATAATTTCCTTTTCCATTTGTGCCGGCACTACAATGAGCTCTTTGTTTGGATCCTTATACAACACATGATTTTTCAGGTAATAGTCCTCATATGCCCTATCTTTCACTATTTCTCGTACGGCTTTCACCCAGTCGTCTGCTGATTGAGCCTCCTTCAATCTGTGAACTATACTTTCTGATAGCATATAACAAGAAACACGGCTTAATGCATCTACATGTTTCATCTTTGACCCTGACCGATGTTCTATGTTGTAATGAAAATCTTGTAAATACATTGCCCAACGAGCTTCTCTCAATGGAACGTCCTTCTTTTTCATCGTCATTGTAAAGGCATTACAGTCCGTAACTATTTTAAACTGTATTCCTAACACATAAACACGCCATTTAGTCAACGCCTCAATTATCGCAAGTACCTCAAGATCATACGCTCGGTATTTTTCTTCGCACGGTTTGGTTTTGCGACTCATGTACTGAACCGGATGGAATAATCCATCTTCTTCTTAAATTTTCTAAAATATGACGTCAGCCCCAGAAAACGTTGTATTGCCTTTTTATCTCTCAGCACTGGAAAATTAGCCACGGCTTGAGTCTTCTCATCACTTGGCCTAATCGTATTACCTTCAATAATGTAACCCAGAAAATTTACCTTCGTCTGCAACAACGGACCTTTAGCCCAATTTATACGCAATCCATTCTGTGCAGCTACTTCCAAAACTTTACCTAATTTCGATATCCCCTCTTCCACATTTTTGCTCGGAATTATTACATCATCCATGTACACAACAGCGTCATTATTTTTCACTACATTACGTAAAACTGCTGTTATAAACCGTGTAAACACAGCTGGCGAGTTTGAAATCCCAAATGGTACATATAAGAATTCGAACTGCCCACCTTGTGTTACGAAAGACGTGTACTTTTGTGAGTCTTCTTCAATCGGGACATGAAAGAAACCGTTAGTCAAATCTAAAGTGGTGAACACTTTAGAGTCCTGCAGCTTTTCTAACACATCATCCATATATGCCATTGGAAAGTTATCTCGAACTATTTTTTCATTGAGTTTCCTATAGTCGCAACATAAACGCTTTTCCCCGTTCTTCTTCGCGACTAACACTACTGGTGATGCATATTCTGATACACTTGGTTTGATAATTCCATCTCTTAACCATTCTTCTATCTGTCTATCGACAATTTCTTGCTCACAAATGGCTAAGCGTCTAGGATGCTGAAATACTGGAATATCATCGGTTAGTATTATTTTCATTTTTACAGGTGCATCTACATTCCTTTGAGGTTGATAATTTCGCACCATATTTCTAACCTCCCTAGCATTATCTTCATTCAGATGAGACAAATCAACACCAATGTCAGTTTCTACATTATCTGTTGCTAGCATGCAAACTCCTTTAAATTCATCCAACAACTCCGTGCATGAAGACTCTATTAGCGGATCATTCTGCAGATTATCTACTTCTCTCTAACTGTCCATATTAACCGTCCGTTGTTTAAAGTATGTACCGTTTTTAGTAACCTGCATATCAACATGCTCAAGGATTGTTCTTCCCAAAATCGCGTCAAAGGTGATATCCTCATCTGGAACTACATGAAATTCTACTAACATTTCAATATTGTCGACTGTTACTGGTATAATCAGGCTTCCAAAAGTTAAAACTTGACAATCACCGATGCCAGTTAAACATTTCTCTCTACCACTCAGCTTGATGTTTTTGAACTTTAGAAATACGCTCCTACGCAGCAAACACACATCAGCACCGGTATCAACAAGACCGTTGAAATTTATGCCTAAATATCTAATCCCTTTGAGTTCGAGTCCTGAAGCAGTGAAAATGCTTGTCGGCTTCGAAACACTTCTCTGGACTTGTACAACGTGTGTATTAAAGGAATTTTCCCTTTTGATCTCGACCTTTTGTTTGCAATCTACTGCATGATGTCCTGGCTGTCCGCACTTGAAACAAGTAAAGTTACTTTTAGTGCAATCCTTCATTAAATGATTTTCATCCCCGCACCTGTAACACTTTCTGAATTTTCCCAAAGCGGGTTCTCCATTTCTACGATCGTGTATTGACTCTCCCTTCTTTTGTCGCCGCTTCTGTAGAGTTCTGTGTATCTCTGCTGACGATAACTTCACAGTAAATTCCTCAAGTAAAGCGTCTTTCAATGCATCCCAATTCCTTACCTCGCGTAAACTACGTACAAATGATTTTGCAGCACCTATCAGCAACTGTTTACTATATATAAAAAGCTGTAGCTTGTCCCACTGCACTGTTACCGCACACTCTTCCAATTCAACAACCCATTGATTAATGTCCGGGCTCCCCGAGCCGGAGAATTGCGAGACACTTCCCTCAACGTCTTTCAATGTAAACCAAGACCTATTTGCTGTTGGACCTTGATTGGTTAGAATTTCGTTCTGTATTGAAACATCTAGTGCTGTAGCAACTGACTCCTGATCTTCTTCGTCTTCTTCATCATGGTGGCCATAATAAGCTAACAATCTATTTTGTAAGTCGCGTTTAACACCGGACGTCTGCAAATTAAGCTCTCCTAATTTTTGTCGCAATTGTACAACACGCAGTACCATTATCTCGTGAACTTGCATTGTGACTGTTTACAAATATTTCAAAACTGTTGATATTTACTGCACTTTTCTGTCAGTAACTTGTAACCTGTAATTGTTAATATATGAATTAAAGTTATTAATATATAAATGTTAGTTCAGAAATCCAACATAATCCAATCACACCAGTCAAATCCAATTGGAATTCCTTTTTATGCTATCGCCTCAGTTAGCATTGATCTCTGTAATTTGTTGCTCTTCTGTTCGTCTACGCCGTCGCTACAATTCTGCAACGCATTCGCCAACATGCAGGCTTTGCACACTTGCCTTGCCTTGCCTCTGCTTTGCTCCCACTGCTGTTGATGTATCTTGCTGCTGTTAACGTTCTGCTATTGTCGTCGCACTGTTATAACACACGCCGTCGATTCTGAGTCTTCCAGCACCCCAAGCCTAACGCATTTGCCAACACGTAGATTCTGCACACTTGCCTTGTCTACCAATGTTGCGCCTGCCGTTTTCTTGCCTCTGCTTTCTTCTCACTGCGTTGCTATCTCCCTTGCGAGTCGTCGTTCAGATCGTTTTCCAACACTCTCTTTCTCGCCGCACGTAATTCTCGTGCTTTGTCTTCTCTCTGCTTTTCCTCGATGCCGCTTCGTAGAACTCGAAGATGATACACACAATTTTCTTTGTGCCGTGCTTCGCCTGCACGACCTTGAAGTTCGTTTTTTCTGCTTGCTAGCTCCGTTACGTTAATTTTCTTCGAAGCGCCGTTCCTGCATTGATCTTTTTACAGTACTTTACCTTTTGTTAATGCAAAAGGGTTTTAAACAATTTAACACAGGCCACTTCTTCTCTCCAGCAACTCTTTCCTGTAGCAGTTCAATACTTGCACATAAAACACAATTTATGTATGTCGTTATTGTTGTTGTCGTGGGCTTATTCTCGGACGAGCCCCCAATTTGTAGATTATAACAATCCTTGATGGGATTTATATTAGTATTTATTTATTATAAGGAATAAGACCGTTTGACAACAATTATCTTAATACAAAATCTGCTTTATACTGCGTTTCGCTTTATACGTCTAATGCCAAGCTCACGAGAATAACGACTCTTTTTCGATGTTCGATTTAGTTCTGTTAAAATCCGATTGACAACTGTTAGCTTACAGACCAGATGATCAGAATTGCCGGCCGCTACGCGTTAGACGTTGACTTTCAAATACTACATGTAGATAGCTGGTGATCTCCTCCAAAAAATGCGGCTGATTTTCCGGCCACACCCAAGAACGCCCCCCAGCTCCCCCGCCCCAAAAAAACGGAAATGGCTACATCTCCCACAGTTTTAGAGCTAGGGTAACCAAATTTTGAAGGTAGATTAGTGGTCAGCTCCTCTAAATAAGGGTACATTTTTTACAACAATTTACCGCCCACGTCCACCCCCGGCCTCTCCCGCCCCCGGAAAGTGCGAAAGCCTATATCTCCCACAATTTAGGAGCTAGGGTCACCAAATTTTAAAGGTAGATGGTTGGTCACCCTCTTTAACGATTCGTAGAAAAATTTCCCGGCCACGCCCACTCCCGCTTCCGCTAATCGCGAAAAGTTATATCTCCCACAATTTTGGAGCTAGAGTCACCAAAAAACGTAGAAGGCTGGTCACCCCTTTTAAAGATTCGCGTTTCACTTTTATTTTCATTTAATTTATTGTGACAGGCCGATGCTATCTCACTCATTAGTTTCTCATTTGATATAATATGATCAATTAAGAGATTATCTTTTTTTCTCATCGTCTTCTCCATTTTATGTTCCACAAATATTTTAGTGCACGCGTCATTGTCTTCTAGGGGGTCACCCACATTTTTAAGGCGTTTGTTTGAAAAAATTATGTTGTACTTGTCAAGCGGCATTTTAATATTGTTGATTTAATGATAGAACATTTTGTTTTTATATAGAAATTTATTTTTGCTTCTCGCAGCTCTTCAATTATTGAAACTATTTCGTTGTTATGATTACTATGACCGGCTGATTGGGATGCAACTAGAAGTCGCAGTCTATTAACGATCTCATTAGGATCATCCCAATATAAATAATTAGGCTTGTTTGCATTAAGTGTCATTAGGCTTCTCCCTTCATGAAAAGATTTTGTATGGCGGTTCGGCGTAGACATTGCGATAGGAGTACTTATTTTCGGAAATAGTTTTTTTTATGAGCGTGAGATATTTTTTCGTAGCCTTGAGGGATTTTTAGGTAGATTAGAGAATACAGCCCTGGCGTCAGATTCCATCTTTCACCGGTTTCTAATATTATTTCATTTTCATTTATATTTATTTTATTTCTTCCCATCAGCACTTCTCCGCTTTTCCTATAGGAACCAAATGCTTTATCAAGCTCACCCTTTCGCTCCAACTCACTCAAGTTGAAATTATAACTCTCATTGCTTGTTACTGTGGACTGGTTATTGCTTTCACTTGACACAAAAGGCTGAGAATAGAACTGCTCGACTGTGGTTTCCTCGTCATATGCAACATTTGATATATCACCATAGTCTTGATCTGCTTTTATTTCTCTTTTTATATAATTTTTTTCTTCTTTCTTGATTTTCATAGGCTGATTAGATAGTATATTACCATTAATCAGTTTTTTAAGGGGTTGTGTAATTGGTTTAAATGTTTCTTCTAATTGATACTCATTTTCTGCTCTCCCTAATTTTATACTCTGAAATTTTCGTTTTAATTCGTTTCTCGTCTTTGTCAATTCCTTCAAAAGATTTTCATTCTTTTTCCTATACACGAAACCACTGGTTTAGTGGTTTTTTGCTGTTTCTGAGTGGTTTAGTGGTTTTTTTTGTTGTTTCTGAGTGGTTATTTTGCTGTTTCTGAGTTGTTTTTTTGTTGTTTCTGAGTGGTTTAGTGGTTTTTTTGTTGTTTCTGTGTGGTTATTTTGCTGTTTCTGAGTGGTTTAGTGGTTTTTTTGTGTTGTTTCTGAGTGGTTATTTTGCTGTTTCTGAGTTATTTTTTTGTTTTTTCTGAGTGGTTTAGTGGTTTTCTTGTTAATTCTGTGTGGTTATTTTGCTGTTTCTGAGTTGGTTTTATTGTTGTTTCTGAGTGGTTTAGTGGTTTTTTTGTTGTTTCTGTGTGGTTATTTTGCTGTTTCTGTGTTGGTTTTTTTTTTTGTTGTTTCTGAGTTGTTTTATGGTTATTTCTGAGTGGTTTTGATCGAATAATGTGTGACACACACTATTGTCCTTTTCAGACTAACAAAATATAAAACGTATCAATAGTTATATACCCTCGAAGCAATAAAACTCCAAGTAAATAATTCAAATTTAAAAAAACTTTATTAAATAGCCTCTTAAAAACAGATTAAAAGAATTTTTATGAGGCGGCTCATTTTGAGTAATTCATTAATAGAAACCTTAAACACAAGTGTCCACAGTTAAGAGTATCAAAGCATTGTTCTTGTGTATAATTATATTTAATGTCCTCTCCTAAATATCAGATGAGCTCTAAAGGTGGCGGTAAATTCCCAAAACTATTATAATATCGACTTTCTTTCTCCGTTTTATAATAAGCTAGCCAGTGAGTTCGACCTCCTGTTGATGAATCTAAGTTAATGATGTCACACTCCCTTTTACGAACACGTTTTGGAAGTGAGTCTCTCATATATACGCCTCTGAAATTAGGAATATGCTTGCGCGCAAAATTCATAATATCAATGTTTGAAAGTGGCTTATTGGGTAGCTCGGCTACTAGTTTTTTTGAGCAGTTGAAATACCGGCTTTTTCCCCAACACTGCTGTCAGATGCTTTAACTCTCTCCCACGTTCTTTCCGCTAAAACTGTATCGGCCATGTGACGTTTTTTTAAGTCTTTGTGGTTTGAGTATGCTATGTCCTGCTCTCTGCAGGCGGCGTCTAAGGGATTTATTCCCTTTTACCGCGCTCTAAACGTGACTGGAGTTTTGTACCTGGGCCACAAAACTGGTAGCCTGGTATGTGTAGTTTGACTGGCAGGGAGTTGATTATTATACTCGTTCACGAAGTGAAACTAGTATATTGGTTTTGTGCAATGTCCGTTATGCTGTCCGTCCGTCTGTGCGTCTGTCCGTATGAACGCAATATTTTTCGACGCTATTGAAGATAGAGACTTGAAACTTGGCATATATATGTCGGCACATTGAGACTGCGTAGTTGTGAGTATGCATGTGTGAGTGTACGAATACACATTTTCGGGTATTTCACTAGAAACTAATTTCATCATTATGGTAATGTTGCATCAGCCTCTAATTGCGTTGTGATTGGTTACTTCTATTATGTCGCTTTGAGAGGAACCGTTATTGCGGGGCGACAGCGTCTCGTCGCTGTCGCCGAGTGTGGTTCGAAGTCACAGGCTTAGGCAGTGAGATGATCGAGTGCAGTGTGCTCAAGTAATCGCCTGTGTAAACATCGAAACGCGCTTCGCTCTAATGGAAAACGAACAGACTTCGACATCAGAAGTGGGATCTGGCCATCTGCCTCCAACACTAGATGGACCATGGCGTACCATTATGGAATTGCAGAATAAAAACTTAATTGAACTCGTGCGGTCCATAAAAACAACTGTTCCTGATGCAGGGCAGAGCAAATCTGTGCAACTACCCAGGTTCAACCCAGACAAAGCCGGCGCCAACGCTTCATCGTGGTGCACTACTGTTGAAATAATTTTACAAGAAAATTCATTGAAAGGCAGTGCGTTGGTTGTGGCTTTAAGTTCAGCTTTGGAGGGAAGCGCGTCGCAATGGCTTTCGCAAGTGTGCTACGCTGATATTACCTGGCTTGAGTTTAAAGAATTGTTTATACAACGCTTCGACACTATAGAAACACCAGCCGCCATGTTTCTTAATATGCTATCAAATCGACCGACTGATGGCGAGAGTCTGGCAGTCCATGTAAGTCGCATGGTTACCGAACTAACAACGAAATGGCGCCAAATGGAAAACGAAGAGATTGCTGTGTCTGTGACCCTTGCGTTGCTGGCAAGCTTCGATAACCGATTGCAGCGGTTAAGTTTCACATCAAATATTCGAAACAGAGGCGATTTACAGGCCGAATTAAAAGCGTTTACTTTTAGTAAAAGGAAAAGTGGCGTTATGGAGCAGCAGTCTGAAACTTATTCTAAACGGCAAAAACAATCGTCGATAGAGTGTCATTTTTGCGGAAAATTGGGCCATAAAATGTTTGAATGCAGATTGAGGAAACAACAGAATCAAACTGACAAACCACAACATGGCAAACACGATGGTTATCACCGTGAAAAATCAAATGTAATTTGCTACAAGTGCGGAGAATTGGGTCACATCTCTACCCAATGTACAAAGAAGGAAGTTGATAAGAACAAGGCATTCAACCGGGAAAAGCGAGTGGAGCAGTGCAGCGTTGCAGTACCTAAGGGATGCCTGAACCACAAAGACCAAATTTTTGAAATCACCTTTGATTCTGGATCGGAATGCTCGTTGATGAAAAAAAAGATAAGTAAAAAATTTTCTGGTAAAAGATTCAGTAATATTGTTATGCTAAAAGGTATAGGCAGTAATGGAATATGTAGTACTGTACAAATATTAAGTAACGTAAAAATTGACGATAATTGTATTGAAATTTTGTTTCATGTAATAGGCGATGATGATATGCAAAACGACATTGTAATTGGCCGTGAAATATTAAATCAGGGTTTTGATATTGTTATTTCATCAAACCAATTTAAAATTGCAAGGACCTAAATATTTAATTTATGTACCGGCAGTGAGCCAGCCGATATTGATACTGAGCTTGAGGGACAAGATAAAAAAAAACTACATTCATTGTTGGCAAAATACACAAATTCATTTATAACTGGTATCCCAAGTACTAAAGTCAGAGTTGGCGAAATGAAAATTAGGTTGATTGATCCAACAAAAACCGTACAAAGAAGGCCATATCGTTTAAGTCCAGGTGAGCGAGATTTAGTTCGGGAAAAAATTAATGAACTGCTAAAATGCAATATAATTAGGCCAAGCTGCGCACCTTATGCAAGCCCTATATTATTGGTTAAGAAAAAAAATGGTTCGGACAGACTTTGTGTTGACTATAGAGAGCTAAATTCAAACACAATCGCTGATAAATACCCGTTACCACTTATACAGGATCAAATAAATAGACTTGGAGAAGTTAATTACTTTACATGTCTAGATATGGTCAGTGGATATTACCAAATTCCTTTACATGCAGATTCTATTGAGTACACGGCGTTTGTAACGCCAGATGGCCAACACGAGTTTTTATCTATGCCATTCGGCCTAGAAATGCACCCTCTGTTTTTCAACGATTAGTAATGAAGGCGCTAGGGGATCTAGCAAATTCCTTTGTTATCGTCTATATGGACGACATCATGATAGTTGCCTCAACAAAATGCGAGGCGCTAGAAAGATTACAGATCGTTCTAAATGTTTTGACAAAGGCTGGGTTTTCATTTAACCTTACAAAGTGCTCCTTCCTGAAAACATCGGTTCAATATTTGGGTTACTATGTAAGTGCTGGTGAAATTCGTCCAAACCCACAGAAAATTGTAGCGTTGACTGCTCTTCCGCCTCCACAGTCAGTCACTTCACTTAGACAATTCATTGGGTTAGCATCTTATTTCCGACAGTTTATTAAGGGATTTTCACAATTAATGAAACCGTTATATTTCTTAACTGCAGACAAAAATAAATTTATTTGGAAAACAGAACATGAACAGATACGGAAAAAGGTCATTGCCACTCTTACCGACAAACCAGTCCTTGTTATTTTTGACCCAATTTATCCAATCGAATTGCATACAGACGCAAGTTGCAGTGGCTACGGTGCAATTTTATTACATAAAATTAATAACAAACCCCAGGTAATAGAATACTATAGCAAAACTACTTCCCCCGCAGAATCAAGATATCACTCGTACGAATTGGAAACCTTAGTTGTTGTAAACTCTATTAAGCATTTTCGACATTATTTGTTGGGCAGGAACTTTATTGTTTATACTGACTGCAACTCATTAAAGGCGTCGAGAAATAAGCAAGATTTAACCCCCAGAGCACAGCGTTGGTGGGCTTATTTGCAGTCATTCACATTCGATATTCAGTATAGAGAAGGGAAAAGAATGGCACATGTCGACTTTTTATCGAGAAATCCTCTGTTACCAAAGTCTACTTCGGCACCAAAAATAGTCGAAGAGAAAAGAGTAAATTTAGCTGAAATTTCAAGCAACTGGCTTATTGCTGAACAGCGTCGAGATTCGGACATAATTGAAATTGTAAAAATATTAAAAGAGTTTTCTCTGGCTGAAGATATTGCGATAACCTATGAACTGAGGGCAGAAGTTCTTCATCGGAAAATACAGAGAAATGGCAGAACACGTTGTTTACCTGTGGTGCCACGAGCATTCAGATGGTCTGTTATCAACCAACTTCATGAATCAATAATGCATTTAGGTTTTGATAAGACATTGGATAAAACTAACGATTTTTACTGGTTTGACAATATGTCAAAATATGTTAAAAAATTTGTTGACAACTGCATCACTTGCAAAATGTCAAAATCCACCTCAGGAAAAATACAAGCTGAGTTGCATCCAATACCAAAAGTCACTACTCCTTGGCACACTATCCACATCGATATAACAGGAAAATTAAGTGGCAAGAGTGACCAGAAGGAGTATGTTATTGTTCAGGTAGACGCGTTTACCAAATATGTCTATCTTAGTCATAGTCTTAAATTAGACAGTGAGAGTTGCATAAAAGCCGTTCAATCCGCTGTTTCATTGTTTGGAGTACCAAACCGAATAATAGCTGACCAGGGAAGGTGTTTTACAGGTGCAAAGTTCAGTCAATTTTGTTCAGATCAGAAAATAAACTTGCATTTGATAGCCACTGGTGCAAGTCGAGCTAATGGTCAAGTGGAGCGAACCATGAGCACGTTAAAAAATATGTTAACGGCGGTTGAAACAGGAACACAGTCTTGGCAGGATGTGTTAGGAGAGGTGCAGTTGGCAATTAATTGTACAACCAACCGCGTTACGAAAGCAAGTCCTTTAGAAATGTTATTGGGAAAGGTAGCTGCAAAGAATGTGTTAGCCACTGCCGTTTATGATAAAGTACGTTTTGATAAAAATAAGGCAAAAGTACTGAGGTACAAAGTTGGAGATTTTGTGTTACTTAAAAGCGAATAAAGACACCAGACCAAGCTAAGTCCGAAATTCAAGGGGCCTTTTGAAATAGTAGAGGTTCTAGAAGGTGACAGGTACATTTTAAAGTCCTTAACCAATAAAAGAAATTATAAATATGCACACGAGGATTTAAGAAAATTACCAGAGGGGCAAGTGCCCGAGGAGCTAGATGTGTGCGATGATTATAATAATATTGTTGAAAGTAATAAAGCCGTTGCAGAAGGTGAAGATAGATTGAATATAGATAGAATATTGAGAGTATTGAGAGTATTGAAGTCACAGAAGAAAGTGAAGTACACCAACAAGGGTGACAAAGTTGTACTGCTGGCCAACGAAAATGGCAGAGTACTTAGACCATAAAATATAATGCAAGCACAAGTGCAAAACATACTAATGTTTGTTTTGATCATGGCGTGTGGGGCATTTGATTATGTGACTATAATGAAGAATGAAGAATGAAGAAGAATGAATAATGAATAATAAAGAAAAATGAATAATGAAGAAGCATGGATAATATTAAATATAGTTTATGGAACCCAACACTGTTTTGGGAAATTGTTAACATGATAAGTCTTTATGAATTAAGATAAGAAAATTTACTTTTGTTATGAAACTATTTAATATTCAGTCTGTAATAAACAAAAAGAGGAAAAAGAAATTTATAGTGGTGTTATTTTCTACACGAGGTCGTGTTAGGGTCAGGATGGC